>VZTJ01003817.1:1757801-1840973 GCA_013397795.1 Orthonyx spaldingii
GGGGGGGAAACGGGCAAGGGCCCAGCCTTACCAGAGAGAGAAGCACAGGACTTGCTTCTCTGGCAGTAACAGGACAGGAAAAGAGGGTTTTTTTCAGGTGTATCTCTCTTAAATATGGTTTTTTTCCCTGGAGGCGGAACAACTTTTAATTGGATTATACACCCATCAATACTCAAAACTAGCTGGTCACTGGCTCTGTTTCCCAGGAAGCAAGGTGCACTGCTTCCTGCACTATAGGTCACTTGAAAGACTGACCCTTCCTGGGTAAACCCACGACACAAATATAAACACAACTGAAAAGCAAAGACTCAACAACATGGTTATTTAACCTGAAGGCATCTTTCATATTCTTTCAGTTCAGACTGTTAGTGACCAAAAAAACTAATCTGGTCTACCACACACTGGATCTGCCATGATTTCATTCCATCATGTTCCTTTTTACGGTGTTTTTCAAGATTACTTTTTCAGCAGCCAAAATACATTTTCCAGCTTCTCCCTTGTCCTCTTCCAATCTTCCTCTATTTTAAGCATCCTAAGAACAGAGCATTTTTATCATATTCCTTAAGCAAGAATTTACTATGCTACAGACAGTGCTTGACATTCAAGCTCATTTCACTATGCTCTATATTCTCCAATTACAATCATCTGTGTAAAAAAACCAACATTGGAAACTCCACTGTTTGTAAAATACGCACCATTATTTGTAGAATGGATGCATCTATCTATAATTCATCACGCTGATATAGAATGCTTACCATTCCAAATGGCATAGTTTCCATAGGATCCCACGCTTTGGGATCCAAAAATTTCCAAAACACGTAATTCACTAACCATTACTCTGAGTTGATTTTTCCCAGTTAGAAACGTTGTCAAATTAATTCCTACAAATTATCAACTTGTTAATGAGTTCATATTTACTCTCATATGCAGAGAAATGGCCCCTTTCTGCAGTTTTCCTGGATCTTGTCAAAGTTCCAAGGATGAAAACTGGAGTAAAGGAGAAGATTCAAGCCAAGGCACTTATCTCTGAGCACAATGCCACTTTTTCATTATAGAGTCTGTCTTTCAGCAGTTTTACACAGGGGAATACTACAGACACACCTTTCATCCATCTGCTCCTTTCTTTCTCCTTGTCAGACTCCAAGAACAGCACTAACTGCTGCATGCCACCTAATTTATCAGTGGAGTTCAGGGGTTTTTTTCAGCATTTAAGCTATTTTAAGAGCTTCCAGATTTAGGTAGCTTATTCTGCACCTAAATGATAAAAGCAAGCAGAGTAGATCTACATTTTTGGCTGGTAGAGCATAGAGAAGAATAGAACAGCAATTTGCTGCAACATAGTATGGTTCCAAGACCAAGTGTCTACAGGATTTCTTCAGTGGCAATTAAGTCCGCCCCTACTACCAGCCCTAGGAGAGTACACTCTATGTGTAGATAGATCTGCTGCAGGATCTTGTTAACAAATTACAAGTGATGCTTTCTTGATGGCTTCCGTCCTCAATTTCACCAAGAGGGAAACTGCTTTAAGCTCACCTGTGGTGCATTTGTCTGTAAATCACAAGGATCCTAAGAACAGATGCAAGATAAAGCACCAAGAGTCCCAGCAGAACACTCAATTGCTAGCAAGACACAATTTCACAGGTACATCAGCAGAATTTCTCAACTGTTGTTGGTCTTGCTAACTTTGTCAAATGTTTTTTTTGGGTTTAATACATTCCTTTCTCAAAGGCCTAAGTTTCTGCCCATTCATTAAACAAAATTGCTAGAGACTTAAAAAGCCATTTGGTATGCATTTTGAAGAGAAGCTTCTTATTGGCAGATACTATACAAAGCCAATGATTAGATTTCTTTGCAAGTTTAGACCCAAGAACACGGAAAACACTTTGCAATATAAGAAAAATAATTAAATTTTGGATTCATTTATGAATATAGTTATATTCAAGTTAGTTTCAATGAAAAGTGGACACATGGCAGCTAGTTCTACACTTAATTTTTATATTGTTCCGTATTCTAACCATTGTAATGTATGTAAAATGTAAATTCTAACCATTTCAGAATTATTATTTTAAAGAAATGTAATCCTTTCTTATCCAGTTTAGCTTTGCTTTTGTACTCACGTAAGGCTCTCCTGCTATGAGATTTGTACTGTATTTCTAAATCCATCACTTATTAGACTCTCCCATAAGAGATATACAATTAAAGGACAGAGTACAACACAGAAGCAAAGAGAATGGATTCCGGTATCTTTAAATGTGCATCTCTAAAACCTCTAACTATAGCAAGGAAAGGAAATTAACAAGCAGAATTTATTGATGTTCTTTTGAGATGCCTACCTAGTCACACAGAGGAACCTGAGTTTTTCTACGTGTATCTTTCAATCAAGCACATTAATTTTTTTATCCTCAGTTCCGGAAAGGGATAAAATAGTCACTAGTAGCTTTGTCTTCTCATTCAAGTGACCTGTCCTATTTTGCCCAATAGAGTTAACTCCAAGACAGCTGTCTTCTAATCTCAGCACAGATTTCGTCTTCCCTGATTCCACAGGTATATAGGCAAATCTGAAATACACACGTAAAATAAAACTGAAAATTACGTGCAGAAAATAACTGTTGCAGCCTGGCAAAGAAAATGCTGTCGAAAGACATTCTACCCAACAGAACAGAAACTCTCAGCACACATACTGTTGTCTAAAATAAGGCAATTCCTTACATAAACTGTTAGAAGTATGCCTAGTTTATACCATCTGACCTTCTCTTCTCTCTGCTTAAGAAACGAAAAGTCCTGAAGAGAGTCTGAATTGTTTCTTGTTATCAGCATAAAAAGTCCTTCCTGACTTTTGTGTTGGCATGTCAGAGGGAAAAATCCATAGATGAATAGCAGAATTTGAACTAAAGTCCAAGATAATCTAGGGGATAACTTTTGCATGTGATTTTAAAAGACATCTTTTGGGATATTATGTACTGTGACTCAGTCATCCTGGTTTGCCATTCTAAAAGTCTGCTGGGTAATGCTGCAAGTGAAAATGCCTAAGGCATACAAGAGACTACCAGAGCCTGCAGTGCTTCAATGAGGGGATGAAACCACAAATATTGCTGTTGCGCAATCTGATGCTGAGGATGAAACCAATTCAGTGGTCTTGGGTGAGCTGGCATTGGAATAAAAGTGTGAGATGAAACCTGTGGTCTTGCTTCTGCAAGTCTATCAAAATTATTAGATGAATCATTAAAAATTGCATTCCTACATATTCTTCTAAAACACTACTGGAAATATTGTCTACAAGACACAACATTTTTACATCAATGCAGTTATTGAATTAATGTTTCTGGGATCCTCTGTCAAAACAGCACAGGCTCTTTATGCTGAAAACTCTCTTCTAATTTTTATCAACAGATCTTTCATTTAATAAAATTTTTCATTTTTCATTTAAATAAAAAGTACCACTTTTTTTTTTTAAACATTTGGGAACATACTGAGAAGCTCTAAAAAAACAAGAAGAAAACCCAAGAGAGTTCTCCATTTGCGACGACATGGTTTTCAGTCACTGAATCCCATAACCTCTATGAAAAACTTTCAGTTGAAATTCAAGAATGTTATTTTCAGTGAGCTTAATGAATACTAGCTACCTAGCAGTACACTATCTCCCAAAAAGCATTTAAACCCCAAACCTACAGCTTTTAGAAAAGTGCTTCTGTGCTTTCTCAGTTCTATACCATATGAAAAAACAACTACTAGTAAGAAACAAAATAATTGTCAATACTTCTGTTGGAAATGTGGGTTTTCCATGATTTTTATATATCTTGCCAGGCTTTCTCTGTTTAATTTGGTTTTGAAAGTCCAAAAAGTAAAAATATTCATGTAGAATGTAATGATTTAGAATTAAATATTACTTATTTATACCCTTCATAAAAAGCATTTTCCTAGGCATTGCTTTCTCTCCTTAACTAGACACCCTCATCAATTTTTGCTTTTAATGAGCTTTTATCAAAAAAAAACCCCAAACTTCTAAGTTTTACTGGTAGAAAACAACCACTATGTAAGAGAATCATCACTACACAATATTGAATAGAATGATTGCATTAGTGACTGCCTATCTTCTTCTATGAATTGTAACAAATTTTAGTCATTAACTGAGGTCATCTGTCGAAAATCCTGCAATCTGGAGTCCCTGATGATTCCAGCAAAAAAAATTATAAAATGAACTTGTATGTCCATGTAGATCTGAATAAAACCAAAAGGAGTTCTGGTAACTGCATGATCTTTGCTAAACCATCATTTTACAGGGTATGGGACTTTCACTACATTGTAAAGTCAGAAGAACAATAGCACTTGAAATAGTAAAGCACTGGCTCACTGCCATGATTAATTACGATATACTTTCAGGTATAAGATCGTTTTCTGAAACATCCTTTAAGTGCTATTAATTTTTAAAGTAAACAGAATTTTACAGGAAAAAGTATTAGCAACAATATATGGCATTAATGCCATTCTAGTTACTTGCTTGTCAATACAATCAGCAGGATGACAATTACTGAATGACATTAATGCATTTCTTAAAATATTGATTACATTTGGACCTGTCTTCAGGAGTTCAGATGAATGTAATTATGGGTTTTCTGCACTGTAATTTACAGTTATGTTCAGACGGAAACTGTTGAGATGCTGCTAAAGAGAACAGCAAACATTCTAAGAAAGAACTGATGTGTTAATTTTTTCAATTTAATTAGGAATTGAATTACATCTTCAATTATTTATTGAATGCAGCTTGTAGTAGAATGATTCTATGCTTTGAAGAACTCATTTTTAACCTCTGCAAGGTTAAAAATTCAAAAGAATTCACAAAACATTCAAAGAAACTTTTCATCTGTAAGTCTGAGGTATGAAACTGAGATGAAACTGCTGTCTCCAGAGATGTATCCAGTGCATGGATAAAAAAGGAAATACCACTGATTACATATCTTTATTTGATTTTTGACACAAGTATCTATTTTGGGGTGATAATTATTGTTTTACCCCGGTTATTGCTAAAGATTAGAAATCAAAAAAAAGTTAGACGGATACAAATCAAATGTGAAATTTCTGGTGGTAGAGCATCTTTAAAAGTATCATCATTGAAAAATAATGGTACATTGAAAAATATATGGAACTAAATATGACAAACTTTGGCAGAGAAATGTCAAAACTCTGTGCTAGATCTCAGGATATTCCAAATGACATCCTGGAACAAAGAAGACATTCTGACTCTGGCTCTCTAGATCAAAAGGAAACTTCATTTTACTTGACATCTAGTCTTAGTGGTGGTTTATTTGAATACCTGTTCTGTACTGTTTCCTTAATGTATGGTGCAGATTAACAAACTGGTTAAACAAAGATGTTTTCCTACACTAGTAGGAAAAGCTGTGACAGCACATGAGGTAAAACAGCATTATCAGTAGCCATTATTCAAGATTAATGCCAAATATTAAAGAATTCTGAACAAAGAGCTTTCCTTAAGAGCTTATTAATAATCTAGACATAAAAATTAATTAGACCTCACTAGATACTAGGTAATTTTATTTTTGAACTGTATGTGATAAAGGCTGTCAAAGGCCCATCAGCTGACAGTACCACAAAAAGAAGGTATCTTCGCATATTGTTGAATCAGAGCAGAATAGCAAACCAGGAATACAATATGGCTTTGAAAAAGGAAAAACCAGTTTCAGTATAACCTAAGTGTAGCAGAACTAAAATACACAGAACTATAGAATAACCTAGGTTGAAAGAGATCTCAAAAGTCCATCTGCTGCAAGCTTTCTTGGGAAAGGGAGCCTACATGAGAAATAAAATATGAATGCTGATGTAGAAACAAAACTCATATTCCATCTACAATCCTAGCTATGTCCTTTCAAGAAAGGTTAATTCATATTGATACAAGTTGAGAAAAAGTCTTTAAAATGACCAAGGCAATAAAGAATCCTTTAAATGGCAAAAGAATAAAAGCTGTGTTTATATTGTAAAAAACACATGAACGGATTTCTAATAAGTACTGTTCTCAATTAATATCTAGTGCAGTAAAATATTGGATCAGACTCAGTAATTACAGACACTATTCTAGTGTTGATATCCATGTTTCTGATACCACGTCCCTGATCTACCATGCTTGAATACTATTTCCCGTTTACAACTGAGACAGCTAAGTTGCACAGCCCACATTTTTCATCAGTCTACTCAGTTATTTGAAAACTACCATGTAAATAAACACACTGCAATACAGTATTAAGCAAATTAAAGCTTAATTCATTATTTATGAGGTTTTGAGGATTTAGTTGACTAGTATTTCAAACAGACTTGGCTAGATCTAGTCTTTCCCCAGAGTTAACACGAAGATCACCCTACTCTCATTTAGGTTAACAGTAGAATGTTAAGGTCAGTACTACTGAAACCAGTTCTGGAAAGAATTCCCCCTTTTTCTTTGTTTATGAGATCTTTTATCATTGTCTTACAAACATATAAAGCCTTTGTTTTTTTCTCAACCTTTCATTACTCTAAAGTGATACAGTCTGACATCAGTATCTACACTAAACAAATTGATCAACATTTTGGATTTTATCAAAAATGGGCAAGCTGAATCATAGCTGTAAACATCAGTAACAATTATCGGAAATATTTTCATATTGAAGTTCAAATAAAAAACTTCAGCTACCAGAGAATTTGCTAATTTTCAGTGAGTCACTCACAGTAACTGATACTCACTGCTTATGAGAATTAGACCCAAAATCTGAATTATCAATCTTTTTCTGACACTATCATTCTGAACAATGTACTTATGCAATGGTTTTTAATTTACTATGCAAGTATTGAAAACATATATGCTAAGATAAGAAATTAATAAAAAGCACATTAGTAAGGAAAATGTGCATACCAGAGCTGCCATGGCCCAGCCAGTTTTGTTATAGATGAACTCTAGATTATTTCTTCGCAGATATAACAAGCCACCAACAAGAGATACCAGAAGAGCCAGTGCAATTGTACCAGAATAGTTAGGAGGCCTGAACACTCTAATCTGGAAGGAAAAAGGCAAATACAGATTGTAATTACATACAGATCATCTTCCATAGAAACATAATGGAGCACCTGAAATCTGGTTTCAGAGTTAGCAAGACTAATCCCTAAATATACTTAAATAAGAAAAAATAGTACTTTCTTTAATAAGTACATACTATGAAAAAAGTTCATGCTTAATTTTGTACTGTGCAACCCTGAAATATTATTTCTTCAACAGATTTGCAAGTTGTGCATGAATTAAAACCAGCTACCTTCGAATCTAAGTGTTTTGCATATAGTTTTGCAAAGCATCTTTTATTTATTAGCAACTAATTATTACTGCTCAATTTTATACAGAATAAGACTACATAAAATTTAATAAAGCAAGAATGGAATATAATCTGCAGACTGCAGAGGTTTTCACAATTGCCAAGAATGTTATTATTTTAATGCGCTGTACAACCTTCACTTGACAAAAAATGTTATTAAGGAAAGATGGAATTTATCATCAACCTGTCTCAAACCACAAAGACACATTTGCCTTCAACTTTTAAAATTGTTGAAAGACTTACATGAACATCTGTTCTGTCAGCTATCCATTTAGCTAGCTGTTCAGCTGCAAATCCAATTCTCTGCAGGTCAAATGTGTCAGCTCTCTTGGGTTTACCTTTCGGAGGAAAATGCATGAAAGTTGGAGCAGAGTTCATATTCAGCTGCAATACCAGGAAAAACAGCAGGAAAAAAATTAGTAACTCTATCCTCAAAATACAACACCACAATATCCCCAATAACACAAATCTGATCAGCATAAAAATATTACTTGCCTGCATACATTACATTTTTTAAAACATCCTCATATATAGTCCTCCAAAAAGAGTGCTCAGAATACTCCTTCCAGTAGATTCTTCAGGATATTTAATTATTCAGAGTGTTTCACCCACAAGCTTTTCTATGTAAGAGTATTTTATGCTTTAAAGTTCTCACACACTGTAAGACCTTTCCTGTAATTGGTACAACAGAGACCCTGCACCTATCCAATTGATTAAAGTATATTGGGTTTTAATTCTAAGGGAGCAAAGTAGCTTGATATTGTTTGCACTGGCTACAAGAGATTAACCACTACTGACTAGCCTTATTTTGAATCCAAAAAGACCTGGATAACAGATAACAGCTTAAACTACATAACTTGCCCTAGAAATTACTGTTAATTCATGTGTTGATGTCACTGGAACTATTCACAGTATATTAAAAAATCCTCAGAAGTGATAAACAAATAGATCTACATCTGTATCTGCCACTTGAAATTTTGACTTCAACTTTGCAAGGTGGTATAGGAAAATGTAATTTCACTATATGAAATTCCTCCATATTCAGGCCATCTCAGAAATCATGCAATAAAACACTTGAAAAAATGAAAACTAACAAAAACAAAATTGGGGTAATACTTAAAGGTGATGTAATACGGAGTTCTTTAAATGAAAAAGTAAGCTCGTTTCTTTCACTCCTGAAAAATGAATTTAGTATCACATCAGCAAAACTTTATATTGAATCAAGTATAGAATTGAATTTATCAATAGAAATTATCAACTATTAAAATATTTTCCATCTAAGCAAAGCAAAAGAGTCCTTTTCTTTACTGAAATGGTTTGGAAAGAAAAAATATTCCAAGAAAAAACAAAACAAATGTTGTGAAATAGTTAAATAAAATATTTTATAAGATATAGAAACATTCAGACATTGTAAAGAGTTTGGAGGCAGCTGATCTAGAACTGCTTTATCATTTCTCTATAAACATGTCAAAAGCTGAAAAAATCAAAATCACATTACTTTTTGAGCTTTTTTGCTATGGCATCAGTATTACATGACTTTGCACACATAAATGTAAAGTCAGAACTGCATTTCCCTCAAATCCACTCTAAAACAGTCATTAGTGTAGCTTATTCTTAACACTCTGTCTCTTAAACAACTCCTTACGTACTTATGCTGAATTTTTTCTAAATGTAAAGATGACTTTAAATGCATACCATTTGAAATAAACTGAATTTGTGTCCTGTTACACAAAGAATAAGTTGAACCGGACTCTTCTAACATGTATTGATTGGCTTAAGGCAAGATCAAAATATTTTGCACAGTTATAATCATGCAGGTTACAATAATACAAATTTTTATAAAGTCTTTAATTTTTATAGCAAAAAAACCTTTACTTTTTAAAGCAAAATCTTAAGCCACTAATAACCATTTTTTAGACAATGCATTCTAATATTTCAATTGGAAGTAAATATATTTATTAAACACATTAAACTTTTTTATAGAAGTATTTTGACAGTATATATTAATCTTTACTTCTGAACATTTTAAGTCACGCACTTCACCAAAAGGTATTTAAAATATACAGATAAATCAAAGTTTTTCACTCCTCTTAACCTCTATTTTTAGCTTCAATCAATGGATAAATATCAAAGATAAGCACGTCAATATTTAGTATTCCTTTTCAAGGGATGTCTTTTTCCTTGACTTCTCAATTTCAGAGGAGACCTTAAGCTATTCTCCAACTTTCACTCTTCATAGCCAATATACAAAAAGTAAACCAGTCCCTTCTCTTTTCCCTGAAGAACTTCCAGACTAAATATTATTGAAGCCAAAGAATATTGTATTACACAAAAGCAATTAAAAGGCTTTTTTACTAAAGAGCTTTTTTTTCCTAAAGAGAAAATAAAGGAAACCTTTACATGAAAATGTTATTTACAATGTATTTAATTCTAAAAAATGGCCTAAACAATTGCTTAGAAAAAAAGTTGCAGGTGTATATATATATATATATATATATAATGCAATATATACAAAGATTATAAACTACACTGGGAAAATACCAGAAGTGGTTACTAGTAGACTCTGTCTTGACTGATGTCACAGAAACTGCTGTGTTTTTAACCAGCAGGAAATCGTACACAAAACAAAGGTACACATCTATATACAGAAAATAATTTATCTTGCATTATTTGACAAATTGACATGTAGTTGTAAAAATTAACAAAAGCTTTACAGTATTCAATATTTACCTGCTGAAAAACGTCTGCCCCTTCATCATAATCTACTATTGTGAAAAAGAGTTTGTTTGAAAAAGCAGATGAATAGCGCCATGAATTAGCCAGCACCTGATATTCCTCATTGGCTTGCCTGTTAAGGAAAAGAAACAAATGTATATCCATATGCCATTCACTTGCCAAAATATTCTATAATCAGCTGCAATAGTTAGATGAATTACATTTGTAGTATCATTCTCAACATCCATACTATCAATTAAAAAGTTTCAGCTAGTTATGCAACATTTTGCTTCAAACTTTTCATCTCCAAAATTAGAAATGTGTTAAGTTAAACTATACAAGAGAAATCCCAAGATGATATTAAAAAAAAATAATGTTTTCCATATTTAAAAGTCTCAGTAAAAAGGACTGGTCTGAGTGGCAAGTGTCAAATAAATCTGCTAACAGATCCATGCAAGGATATGTTTATGTAGCCCTTGAGTGCGCTATCAGGATATACTTGCTAGAAACAGCTATGCATAACAAATTCTGAAACCAGGGGACAAATAACACAGAACTGTGGAAGTAGTATCTTCCTAAAATAGCAGAGCCATAGAAAGAGAGCAAAAGAAACTGCTAGGCATTGGGGAAGTGATCCTAACTGAATAAACAGTAGGCTTGTAAGCAGCATTATAAACTCCAGATAATTTCTCTAAAAGTTCTTTTAAATGTGGTCATTTTGTACGCAAGCTTTTCTATCATCACCAGAAGGTGATTTGCTGCTAAATATCCTCCTAAATAAAACAACCAAACAACAAACAAAAACCAACCAACCAAAAAACCCACCAAAAAAACAACAAAGAGAACACAAACCAAAACAAACAACTTTGTCCTGACTGCACCAAGAGGAAAGGAAAGACAAAGGGAATTCCAGGAGAGTAATATCAGCAGAGACACCCTCTAAACACACAGTGCCATAAAACCACAGGTTCTTCCACAGGACAAATCTATACCAACAAAAAATTCAGGGGGAAAAAAACCAAAATGAAAGAATGCTTGCGGTACTTTCTGATTTACACAGACTGCTTTGCTAATTTTCATATTACTGGTTAATCACATCCACTCTAGAGTCCAAACCAGGGTTTTACCACGTGACAACTCATCTTTGCATATGGTAAGATACAGAAGTAATATAAATAAATGTGTTCTGCAGCTTTTCTCAGAACAATGTTTCTAGAAAAACAGTTCTGTATGTTTCATGGTGCAGAACGCTATTTAAAAGTTGTAAATGCAAAAATCTGCTTGCTGCAACAGAAACTCTGCACTAAACATATATAAGAGAGAGCAAAGAAGGGGGAGAGCATTCCAGGACCACAGATATCATAATACCTTCCTTATTTCTTTGTAACTGAGATCAACCTTTGACATGAAATATATTACATACAAACTCCAGCACAGTTGTGTAGTATTAAGAAATCTACTGTACATTAAAAAATATATCATAAAAACCCAAGAGTTAAAATGAAAATTTATTATCTCTTACTCCCACAAAGAATTAAATAACATGAAGCACAATAAAACTCAACTTTCACTCTTATTACCTGACTTGGTAAAATTTGCTACTTAACACCCTTACTCAATGGGCAGTTTGAAATTGAAAAAAAAGAAGTAATTTAGGCATTAGATTGGTTATTTCTAGAAATAGATATTATCACTAAGCAGACTAACATATTCATTGTCATCCTGAAGAGGGCAGTCAGACAACATCAAAGGGATGCTGTAAAATCTTAAGCATTATCTGTAGTGCACTTTTCTGTTAAACCTGCTATATTAAACCTGAACCATTTTTAAGAACAAGATGAAAATCAGTTCATCTTGATGCCTTCATTCTTCTTTATCTACCTTTCACTTGTGATGAAACAATATTTCTGGGAAATTCAGATACTTCACTTACGGCCCCACTATTTGAGAGGACTGTTGTTCCCATTCATCTCTCTGCATCTTGTATCTTCGAACTATTTTGAGTTAATATGTAGAAAGTATTATTTTGCAAAAGGCTGCATTTTCTGTAACAGACTCAAAGCACAATTCCATCCTCACACTGAATTTAGCAAACCATTCTATGATGCATCCTCATAGAAGCTCTTGAAGGGTGTGGAGAAGAAACAAGGAGCAGTAGGAAAAAAGGATTACCACACACAAAACTGAAGATCATCCTACACTCCACTAAACTGATAACATTACTAACTTTTTGTAGCACTGGTTCATTCCTTTTCAGACACAATAACAGTAAAAAGCATAAGCACTTGGCTGAAAAAATTCAGTCATCAGTTAACAACAGACAATATCAACTCTCAACTTTTAATCTACCTATCTCTATAATTAGTTCATATCCATTCTATCCATTTGTTTCTAGGAAGCAATTTTAATTATACAAAATTACTAGAATAGTTATGTGAAAATCTATAAAGGCATAAAAGCAAAGAACTACACTTGGTCTGAACTCAACAGAATAATATAATTTTAGCACTGCTCGTTTGCTTGACAGGATTTTTTGACAGATGGAGAAGATTTGAATGTTATTGCTGCTATAGTCACCTCTTTAGAATTTCATCATAATAGCAAGACAGGAGCTAGCAACAACAACGGTAATATTGACCAGCTGCCAGAAAATAGTGGCCAGATCAAAAAGGAATGCTATGATTAGATTTAGTCAGAAAATTCAACATACTGGAAAGTAAGCTGCTAAGCAAATGCTCTACAGAAATTCTTCCATTACGCAAGAGGTGCTCATGAAATATTAAAAGTTTTATTTAAGAAGATTAATTATGTGGGTGTCTATGGCAGTTAATCAGATTTTTATAACTTGGGCTATATTTAATGAAATTAATTTTACTCCATTGGTCTGACATTGTAGTAAGGAAAACACAAACTGAATATTAGGAAAAGAATAAAAGAGTGTGGAATTATTTGAGAAAGAAAGCAGTAAAGCATTAGTTTCTGGCACACTATGTACAATACTTACAAATGTACAGTTGACACAGAATGTACTAATAGGTTATGAACCCATTCTTATCCATATGTTTAAAGTAAACTGCTGCAATTTACTTCCAAAACAATTTCTGGCTTTTATTTGGAATCATGTTCCCCAAAACTAAAGGAACAAGGGGTTAAATGCTTACCTTGACATCCTCTCAGTGTCAAGAAGACAGTAAATTCAGAATGCTTATTTGATTTTGTTTAGGGTGACTCATAATGTCTTGGTGAAAAGTACTGAACAATCTACAAATGTGTCCAGAAAATTCACTAAACACAACAGAGAGTATAAACACTCATTGAAAACCACACAGTTTTTGTAATCTAGGTATCTATAAATGGGGAAAGCAAGCTAAAATCCATGCTATTCTATTTACAGCATCCCATGAAATTTTCAATATTCTGCAGATGAAAAGAAGCTATGAGGTACTCTTTTGTAGAAGTTGCAAAGTAAAAAAATAAAAATTGTTATCACGGGAAGGAGTCCCTTATGATTCAAGTATAAAATTACCGCCTTGTTAAGCAGGACTCATCAATATTTCTATCAAGGTCCTGAAGTGCACAGGAAAAGCAATTGCAGAACTTTCAACAGCTCCTCTCAAATTTCCTATTCCTTCATTGAACAAAAATTCAAATGATAATTCCCTCTCACTACATTTAAGAGACCTGTCAATGATTTTCTCACTATCTGCTCTTGATCAGCCAGCAAAGAACTGGAAGACAGAGGATCCTGTTTCTTCTTTCTGATGATGCTCCTTGAGTGTCACGATTCTTTTTCCCGTTGACCTACTCTTGGATTGGCTACTTGAAGAGGTATGTCTTTTCTGAGATTGTTTTTAAGCAGGGAAACCAACAAAACTCTTTTTTCAGGATTAAAAATGTTTTTAAGCAAGGAAACCAACAAAACTCTTTTTTCAGGATTAAAAATGTTTTTAAGCAGGGAAACCAACAAAACTCCTCTTTTTTCAGGATTAAAAAACCACCTCTTGGCAGGCTCATTGATAGGGTAGGTGTTAATAAAAGTCTTTGGAATCTCTTCTCACGTATTTTGCCATTTCCTTACATGCACAGAGTCAACAGAAGAAGTTACATTCACAGCCCTTTATTAAACAACATGCTACTACATTAAACTCAAAACTTAAATATACACAAACTGCATGTTGAGTTACCAATTACCATTTAGATAATCCTGCAAGAAGGAAAAGCTTCAAAAAGAGTTAACTTTGAGCTCATTCTGCAGCATGCTTTCTGCAGTAACTACAAGCTTATTCCAAAAGATGCTATTAATAATTTTCAACAGAGTTCAGTCTTGTTACTCAAATTAAACCAAAGTAGTCGTTAAAAACATGTGCCACACCTGAAAAATTGACCCATCTTCCTGATCGCTTACATATATTTTTTTCTATATACCTTACATGTATATTTATATACACACACATGTATTTATACACACACACGTGTATTTATACACACACATCACAGGTTCAGCTAATCAAAGTTTGTTTCAATATAACAAAACTTCTCATGCTTTTAAAAATGCAATTGTCTCGTCAACATAGGGATGAAGAAAATTACTGGCTATCCAAACTCCTCTGCATTACCAGCCATTTCTTTCTTTCTTCATAAATCCTCTTTGCACAGTCTTTGCAAAACTGTGTTTTCCAAACATCTGAAAGCAGGTTTGTTACTTCCACTATAAAATACTAATAAACATCATCCAGGACTAAAACAACACAGTTTTCAGCTTGTGCAGTTTACAAGTTTGTCTTCACAAGTGGTTATCTGCAATTGTTATAGTCTTTGCTGCATTTTCCCATTTTTCTCCTGATCATTTACGATGGTAATTTTAGGCTTCAATCTTTATTTGCAATGATTCAAACAGGCTCAGTCACCTCTTTAAAGAAAACATTTGGGAATTCACAGGCATAAACAAGCATAGTAGAAAGTATGCAAAATAAAATCTGCTTCAAGTAGCTGTAAATTCACAGAGAGATGCATATGTCTAATTTACATGCTTTAACCATTATCTTATAACAAACTAGTGGCACAGGTCAAAGTATAGAGTCTATCCATTGAAACTCAGCATCTTTAGCCTCTGACAGTGCTCTCATCTTTTCAAGGAACACTAAAAAAAAAAATCAACACAACATATGCATCTTTTTGTTGATGGGCTTCAGCTGTTGGGGAAAAGTTCAAGTGAACAGTCTCATTCCTCTGACCCAGATATCCCTTTCTAAACGAAAATACCCCAGCAATGAATTTGAAAAATGAACCAGATAAAAATGTGAATTGTTTGGTAACAAACAAAACACCTCTCATATGCACCTGTATTCAAAGCAGAGATGGTTGCTGCTGCCAGTCAGATAAGAGAAGCAGAGCTTAGAAAGCAAACTAAAAGACTCACGCAATGTGTTTATGGAGTGGTCAAATGGTACAGGAACAAACAAAAAGAAGGAGTTAATTATAACAATGGAAGATGCAGAGGAGCAGTCAGCATCAGCAAGCTTAAGCTAAAGCCTTTTACAGTTGAAAATCAAAACACTATCAAAGTGAAACAGAGGGGGTCACTGAATTCTGGCTGGTAAAAAGGTGCTGATCACTTTAGAAAAATGTAATGATAATAAAATGAGGGAGCAGATTGTGAGATGCAAGAAGATGAAAAGCACAGAAGTTGGAAGCAAATTTTCACCCGAAAATGCATTCAAGTTAGTCCAGTAGTTACCATTTGCCTGTATGCAAAACAAAGTACAGGCTGAGAAACAGTCCCTTAATCTCTGTGATCATATTCCTGTCAGAGTGAATGTGGTTTTTTTCTCCTTCTTACATACATAAGTAATTTCTTGTAGTAGTGTGACTGGTGTGGGTAACAGAGAAACTATCTAGCTGAGTGAAGACCTAAGGACAAAGGGAGAAAGGAAGCTGGTCTTACATCCCGAGGAGTCATTATTTAGAGTGGGATTATTTCTGATTGCTCATCCAAACTGATTCATCATCACAGTGCATCAAAAGGCCTTTTCGTATCTGCTTCCAATGTGCTGTTGAAGAGTATACATACGAAGAACAGCAGTAACAGGTAAATCAATTAAAACTAACCAAGTTTAATTTCCTGGAACCAGAATGGTTTAATCAAACACATTTCCAAACATGTATGGAAAAAAAAAACATTCTAAGCCACTAGAAACACATTCCACCCCCATTCGAGAGCACACTGAATATCTAATCTGTTATTGTTACTTCATCTCCCAACACCAGCTACGTCATACTGAACTTAAATAATTGTGTCAACAGGAAAACTGACGTTTATGCTACCACTAGCACAGTTGTGTAGGCATCAGATGGTTTTCAATACCCTTTTAGATCAAAAAATTGGAACTTGTTTGTCCAAAAAGCTAGATGGAAGAGTTTTACTCCAAATTCTGCTTTAGACTAAAAACAGAATTTCTTTGGAAAAAAACTCTAGAAGCATGACTAGAGGTTCTACTATAGATATAGTATACATAGCTGCTGGTTTTCAGAAGCTTTCATGTGTTAGGACGAGATTGATTCAGACAGGATTGACTGAAAGGATATTTTTTATATACAAAAGCTTTATCTAAATATCTAGAGTTTTTAAGACTAAGTTGATAAAATTTCCATACACTTTCACAAATCATGTGATTTCTGTGACTGATGTTCTAACATCTTCCTTGCTGCACACAGAAAATCCTTAGATTGTCTGAGACAAATTTGGTCAGCTTTCCACGTACATCATAGAAAAGACAGAATACAGAAGTGTCAAATCTTGACACCAAAAGGAAAAGACAAAACTTTTTTTTTTTTTATAGTCTATGGTGCGCAAACCAAACATGCTCAATTTTTAGAGAGAAAAAAAGTTCTCATTCTTGTCACAAAATTATTCAAAATCAAAGATTTCAGCCTAGCTGATTTTTCATATTTGACATATGACATTGAGGTTTTTTTCCTATGCAATTATTCTGAAAATATTTTGACAAGTAGCAGTTAAATCTTGGACAAGAGTATCTTCACAGAAAATTACAGATTAAGTTAAAAAATCCATTTTTCCTTTAGGCAAAGTGGCTAGCGAATAGCTAACAATCAAGTAATGCATGCATTTCAGTTCTGTATATCCTTTCAGTGCTCCTGTCCATTAATTAGCCATTGATTTGAAAATGTCGATTTTCCTGATAATGGTTTTATGTGCAGTATGATCAACCTCATTAAATTCCTTTTACTTCACATGAACAAGTGGATCACAACTTCACATTTATTTAAACAAACCCAACCTGAATGTTGTATGCTGATTTTTCCTTCATTTTATGCCTAAAGATTTTCAGTTGCTTCTGTACAAGATGTCTAATCTGATCTTTTCTAAGATGAAGTTTATAAGCTCTTTTTCAGTACAGTAAACAATATACAGTTGCAAGCAAAATTAACTTCCATTAATAACAGCAATATTTATGTTGTTTAACGTGCCCTACAAAAGACCTGTACGTAGAACAGGGAAAGAATTTGCTATGGCCATTATAATGACAATGACTCTTATAAAGCTCAGCTTGGTGCGTCTCCTGGAGCTTTATCCATTTGGTAAGAAAAATAAGGAAGGATATAAAACAATATGGTAAACTTTCAACTCATATATCATCTCCTGAAGCTGAACTCTGGCAACACAAAGAAGAAACAACAGCAAAGAAAGCATAGAACTAAAAATTAATTTCACTTAAGAATGTTGGACAACTCCTGTAACTAATCCTTCAGCTTCACAGTTCATATATGGAGGGTGAAGTCATGGACAGACAATTTATACACTCTCCCTCAAAACTGACCAACTGGCTTCAATGACAGAAAACTAATATATAAAAACCAAAAATCTAATAAAAACCATGTACAACTACAGATACTCAAGTCAAAGTTTCAGTTGTAAATGTCACATTCCAACACATCAGAAATCCAACATGCTGCTACATTTACCAACTTTGTATATAATTTAAATGCATGTATTTAAAAACAAGAAATAGTATTTCCTCATATATAGCTTCTGTTTTTCATAATCTTACAAAATATTTTGCTGCCTATTTAAAAAGTGTTTAGAGCTCCCTGCTCAATAATCCCATTTATTGCACAACACAATAATTTCTAATGCATATTTTGGCTGAAGAAGGTTTTATTAGCACAATTTCTGATTTAGTGAGGTAATTAAGTGCATGACTACCTTTCAGTGCCTTGGCCCTATTTCCCTGTCTATCATTAGTCATTTTTGGATTAACTTATTGCACTAGGAACTTGCACAGAAAGATCTTGAACTTAAAAGACTACTAGAGGCACTGTAATACATATTCTGAATGGAGCTACCAGAACACATCAAATTGCAGTGACAGACAGTATTCCATACTAAGTATGACCTCATGGGAAAATGTGCTTGCATGTAAGAACTGTCCAAAGCTGTGAAATCAGAGGGTAAGTCACATCTCCATCAGCACCTTGGACATCTCTTAACTGAAGAAATCAGTGAAGTGTCATATTATTAAATGGTAATCAATCACTTCTGTCACAAAATGTCTTTGGAAAGATCATAGTTAACTGATAATAAAATAAAGCTGATTTCTTAAAGAAAAAATCTTCCTCAGTTGTGTATATTTTATTCAACTGTAATTTAACAAAAAAAACAAAACGTGGAAGAATTCTAAATTGTGTCATATAGATTAAATGACAGTTGAAAAGATGCTGCAACAAGCACATGAGCCTGTCGACTAGTGAGTATCTATCCCACACAAAGAACAACCCTACTCGGCATACTGCACATTGCTTCCAACATTCACTTGAACACTGTGGTAAGAAGATAAGAAAGGTCACCAAGGTATAAATTACCTGCAAACAGAGCATTGCCGCTGTGGCTGGAGAGCAGTGAACATCACTATCACAGAGTAGTTACGAGGTGGAGCCTTCACAAATCTTCGGAATTTATCTCCATTCATGCGGATGACTGAACGCCTTGAGCTCCACTCCATCAGCTGTTCCACTTTCTCAGCCAAAAGATTCTGTAATTGAGGACAAGGATGACGAATGTTTAAGCTTCAAATTTAAGTGCTTTGTACCTATATTCTGCCTTTGCACCTCCCAAACTCCTTTGGACTCAAGATGGAAGTTATATATAGCTGTATGTAGCAGAGTTTTGCTTACAGCACAATTTATTCTTGCATGTAGCCAATGAGATTTTCAGTATTTAAAAGAATAAATCAATGTGGTCTTAGACAGAAAGAATACATAAAATGAAATCAAGCAGGTTGCTACCAAAGGCAAAGGAGTAGAGTAAGAACCACTGCCTAAACAGAAGTTACCAGCACAGCAATCATTTAACTTCCATTTTAAAAATTGCAGTTTTAGAAAATGCAGCCTTGTGTTGTATTTATTCTATTCAGTAAAAATCACAGCAGGATGTTGTCAGTCTCTTGAGTATAAAGATGAAAGAAAACTGTACCTACAAAGAGAGAGAAATAGTTACTATGTTTAGAATTTCGTACAAATGTATCATAATGAGTTTAAATTCATGTCAGTTTTATATTTTGCTACAGACAGGACTGCACTGTCATATAAATCCATGTAGGTACATTCCATTATGAGATCAACATTTTAAGCCGATCTCAAGACTAAGAAGCCCAAAATATTTTGAGTGAACTACCATTGTATAAGAAAAATCTGCTTGTGTATTGTCTTTTGCTTGAAAACATTCCATCACACAAATTATTTAAAAGCAAGCTACGAGACATATTAAAAGACAGCCCTCTTTATCCAACTATTCATATGAAAATCTAATTAATTGTTTTTGCTTTTTTTTTTACTCAAGTAAGCTTGATTCCACACCTGCTCAGCAGAAAGTGTTTAGTTTCCTAAGTTAGCTAGGTTCAGCAAGGTTGTACTGACCATGCTCTCTAGGTGGATTGCTGCATGCAGCATATGAGGATCAATGCATCTATCTTGCTTTAAGTCTTCAGTTCCCTGCTCACTGGCCCTGTGGAAGCTGCCTGTATCAAATAAAAACTAAAAACAGAGTGGAGATAACGGGAGTATTACAACTCAGAAGTTGAGTGCTGAGAGGAAGCGAGAAGGGACAGAGAGGGGACAGACACACAGGAACAGAAAGTGAGGAAGGCACACCTAACAAAGAGGAAATTAACTTCAGAAAACTTGAAGATGCACGATCTCTGTTAAAATACACATAAATTAGTGAAAGGAGTTACAAATTTATCACGCTCCACTGTGGAGGGGAAGAACAAACCAGCTTAAAAAACATACTGAAATAAGGACACACTCAGAAAAAAGAGCATGATGACAGGTAAGGCAAGGATAAAAGTCAAATACTGTGCAAGAACAACTGAGCAAAGAGACAAGGTGGCTTTTCTAGGAGTTTTTTTTTTAAACTGAATGGAATAGAAAAATTAGGTCATCTAGTAACATTCTGACAAATCAGTACTGCTATGAATGAGAGTACAGATCGATATATGAGGGGAAGGAAAGAACAACTGCAAGGATAAAGAAAAATTATATTTTGCCTCTCAGATCTTCCATCTTCAAAATTATCAGAGTCCCTCAGGGGCTGTGACCCTTGGGCACAGCTCATAAGAAGGCCTGAGTCCAAAAGAAGCTTTGATGAGTGCAAATCATGAACAGATCTGAAATACGTGCATTTACTTGACCCTAGAAAAAAAACCATTTAGGTTTTTGTTCCTGTTCTCAGAATTTAGCTGATATTTGTAATGATGAATATGAAGGAGGGATTACAACCTTGTTTATCATGAGAATATCAATGACTCAATTAGTACTATAATTTTTCTTCTGCTAAACAACGTATGTTTCTGATAGTTTTGCTCTAAGAAGATATTATGTAAGCTCTTTTCTTTAAAAAGAATCATAAAGCAAATTACATAAAAATGAAGCCTACACATTTGTAAGATTTCCTTCAATTAGCACTGCCTGGACTAAATCTTTTTTCATTTCAAAAGATT
Source organism: Orthonyx spaldingii (assembly GCA_013397795.1). Taxonomy (NCBI): domain Eukaryota; kingdom Metazoa; phylum Chordata; class Aves; order Passeriformes; family Orthonychidae; genus Orthonyx; species Orthonyx spaldingii. Next base: position 1,778,881 of record VZTJ01003817.1, read on the forward strand.
CACTTGTTCTGCATCAGGCACTCTAGCCAATAATGCACAATAAAACCCAAGGAGCTAAAAAGGATGGGAACTAGTATATCCAAAAGCTTTAATAACTCAAGCAAAAATATAAACCAAAGCGAACTAATAAAAAGACATAACTTTTGTATTAACACAGGAATGATGCATAATATCCTACTTGGTACAGAAAAACAAATACTTTTCAGAATAGGCCTTATTCAAAAAAAAGAAACCCATGAAATAGCATTAAGGGTATGAAAACAAAAGCATGATCACGACAAAAAGAAAAAAGAACAAGAGAGGGGAAAGAATCCAGCTCTATTAGTGCTACATAATTTGCTTCTACAAAATAAAGTTATATGGAAGAGTCTTACTCAGAGAAGTCCCAATTCTAGTTTTACTTGAGAGATAGTTGCCAATAAAAAATAGTCTTGATTCCTTCAGATTCAGCCACATATAATGTCACCCTTACATAGCTCTTGTGCAATATTCACTATAATGTTCTCAACCACTTGTATCATTTGTTGTTTGTTTGTTTTCCTGTATGTACAAGGTAAAAAGCTAGTAACTAACTTTTTATGTCTACTACACTAGGTAAAATCAAGCTAATATTTCGGGAGTGTAGTCATTAAGTACAATGTATATACTTGCTTCACTACATTCTGAAGAAATCTATTCTTTTCAAATAGAAAAATATTAAATAGACTGCAGATAGCAGCTTGCATCATAAAACATTCTGCTATAGGCTACACTTCTCTTAGGTAACTGACTGCACTTTAATATCCTACCAATTTTTTTGTACACTATTTCAGAAGACTTCTTTTGCAGAGTAATTGGTAGAAGAGACCTTGGGACTGACAGCTCTTGAATTCACAGTGCAGTCTTTCTGTCTTTTGTAAGTCTTTAGAGAGAGATGATGGTCTGATATTGTTTTTGTCATTTACAAAATATTTTCACAATATATGCTGCTGAGCAAGTTAGCAACCTTTTCCTCATTTCATTTAATAATGAAATCTAAGAAATAAAAGTCTCCATTTTAGCCATGCATTTGACATTAAAGCTGAGTTTTAAGAAAATATGGCACATTTTAAAATTCCAACTGTTTAATTCAGCTTTGGATCAAAAAGGCACCCACTTAACAGACACTACACTCAGAAAATTGGTGTTGACAGGGAAGGGAGAGGGGAAAGTGTGTTTTAAGTATACTGCAGCCAGCAGACCAGTCTTAAGGATTTCATAATTCAGAATATAATTTTGACATTTTTGCAAGAAAATTATTTTCTTTTAAGACAGAAGTGTAGAACACAGAAAAACATACTGTTGCATAAAAGTATGAGCTCTACCTCAGTCAAAAATTGTCTCCTGTGCAGAAGAATATTGAAAAGTGAAGAAAAATTGATGGAAAAACATGTAGAACCAAAAGGCAAAATTTTTCATATTACCCTAATAAAAATAATCTACTAATATCCTGGACAGCACTGTTAGAAAAGACAATGGTCTATCCCAAATTGTTCTTGCTGTGAAGATACTGACACGGAACATGTTTTATTTCACCATTTACCATTCAACTATACAAACCATACATAAAACTGTCACCAAAGTGAATTTCCATTAGGATTCTAGACACTTACACAAACTTTATTAACTTTCCACCCCCTGGGAAAAGTCCTCTGCCAGACAAAATCTGGAAGTAGGAGAGAATTGGCTAAATCTAGCAAAATACATCTTATGATGACAGAGACACAACTGTTACTCAAATACAGAAAACAAGGGACACTACCTCATTTTCACTCCAGATTTCTAATTTTCTGCTCCTTTCCACAGTCTATACAAGTGAAGACTCTACATATGTTTAAACCTATTAGTTTACAGAACTCCTCTGAGCACTTACTGGCTTTATGTTGGTAGCTCAAAGGGACTATTTCAGTTGAAACACTAGGGGAAAAAAAAAAAACAACCAACCAACCAACCAACCAACCAACCCCTCAAAGCCTAAGTATGAGAAGGGAAATTCTTCCTGTATGAAGAGAACTCCAGGTCTGATGTTGCAAATGATTACAAAAGGACCAACAGATAACAGTCTGTATCAGCACTGAGAAAATTAAATCGATGGATGAAGAAGCAGCCATGTGTCATTTATTTCTTTTCATTAGCTGATGCCCCAAGCAGACTAGAACATGTATGATCCATGTGTGGAAATAAAATGAATGCTAATTTTTGTAAACAAACAGAACTATAAAACTACTTGCTGCTCCTACATTATTCTGTAACAAGTGAAAATATATGGCCCATCAACATTTTTATGAAACTAAATAACCCTTAAAAGTGTAACTGAGAAAATTCAAATTCCAAGAATTTTCTTACACAACAAGTAAAGTTGTTCATTTTTTGAAAATGGGATTTCTTCATAAAGCAATAACCTACGAAAATTGTCTTTGCTCCTGAAATAGCAACAGTCACTGGCATTTTTTCCTCAATCCGGTTAAGCAGATGAGCACTCCCCACTGAAATAAAAGCTGCTTGGGAAAACAATTCTAAATAATTCTTCTTTTATCCCTAAGGCTAGCAAAATATTTTTCCATTTGCAGTTGTCCCTATCATTGAATCAAGAAGAAAGAAAAAAAATGTTAAATTTCATCTATTATAGATCTTGGTTTCCAGCAATGTGATGAAACAACTATGCTACCTGTCAAAAAGCAAAGTGTGAAAGTTATGAAACTAAAGATGCTGGTAGGCCAAGTTTCTGGCATCTGCACCTGAAGCAATTCCCTATTAGGGACTGCTTCCCAGTGATCCCCCATATCTCCTCTCTGCTTCTTAATCCAATAGAGCTTGACATCTACAAGCCTTCCGTTTCATACTCTGTGACTAGCAGCTACTCAAAACACAGCTTTATTTATTCACTCTCCCAAGACACAGTGCTACAAGGCAAAGCATAAACAACAAGAATCACCCAGTATACACACAGGTTGCCTCACTTGACTGTTAATCCTTCTTGGCCAGATTTCCTAAGTTTCTTTTGGCCCAAATAAAACTCAGCTGGGGGCAGAGGGTACCAAATAACAAAAAACAAAATACCACACATTTTCCTGAATGCTGCTTGCTCTGTCTGTCCAGTGGATGTCCCTGATATTTTCAAGATTTGTTCTTTAGACTTTTATTTACTTTGCCTTCAGTTAGAACAACCTGACGCAGGCAACTTAAGGCACAAGGGGCTATTGGAAAAAAGCAAAGAATTAAGTCCCAATGATAATACTCAATGATTCAGTGTTCAAACTAGACTCCTTCCATTTGAAACACAGCAGCTCTGCCACATTGCATCTTTCAGGTTTCAGAGGATATTTCAGGTCTTTCTGATGTAAGAGGGTCCTGAATACTGCTCAGTATGTGAACTTGGAAGACTAAGACCTCAGCTCTAGAAAGACTGGGACAAAAGCTGTAACATGAGATACCTATACTAGGAAAAGTGTAAATTAGCCAGGGACTCAATGTACTAATAAGACTGAAGCATTGGTTATTACCATGTCATTCCCCTTTCTTCATAAAAAATTCAAAGTCTTTCCAGTACCTCAAATGTCAGTTTCTGTAGTGAAAGAAATAAAGTAAAGAGTTTCTAATTAATTATTTGATACTACATTTGCTACTGGAGATGAGTTAATTACAGATTTTGTTAAGCATTTCTGAAATCATGGTGTTGCAAATAAAAAAAAAATAAGAAGGTTTGACTTCCATGTTTCCTTTATGTGTATTTTACCAAAACTAGCTAAGGCAGGTTGAAAAACCACCCTTGATGAAAATTCTGCTTTGTTCACTTAGGTGCATCAAATCCCCAGGAAATGCTAGCTCTGTACACAATTATTTCAGGACAACACTCATTGTAAAAAAAACAACCAACCAAACATAAAACAAACCACAAAATAAGGTTGCACTGATACGGCATGTAAAGCATCTCATAAATCTATCCAAAGTTTGTAGCTTAAATTCCAGTTTATTTTAACAGTCTCCACTTTAATCTTTAATTACATTAAGAATGATAGTACAGAGAAACTAACTGCACTAATAAACACATTTCAGCAGTATGTTGTAAGAATGGTTAATGTGTTTGATAAACATTCACAGATATGCAATTACTGACCCCATGACATTAGCGGCAGAAGGATGATGGAATCAACATTCAAGGTGTTCTTACAGGCATTCATTCCTCTGTTGTCCCTTAGTCACCTGATGCCTGTATAAAAATGTCATTTACACTACCAATATATCAGTATCCCTGAAAACATAAAAAATTCTTTTATCATTTGTAAAACTCAACACACAATAATGACATATATTTAGATAATTTCATATAATATTTCCTACACACTAAAAAGGGAGAAGATACAAGGCTATTTTCCTGCACAAGTCTTTTAAACAAGATTTCAAATAGCTCATGGACTTGAAAGTGCTGAGAAAGGTAATTTCTTTGATCTGTCTACATCTTCACTCTTCTCTCTAAAATTTTCTAGGCTATTCTAAAACCTGGGGGAAAAAAATTAAAATATATTTCACTTTTGTCAAAATTTATTTCTCTTCAAATTAAAGCATGCAGCAGCAATAGCTTTATCAAAAAATACTTAGTCCCTATTTTGAACTTGTCTTTAAACAGGAATAGAAACCATGGGTCATGTCAAAGCTCCAAACTGAAATTTCTTGATTCACAACCCTAGGCCTAATGGAGAACTCCAGGATTAAGTATCTGAATATTCTAGTGAGCAACACATTATTCTGCAGCCATATAGTCATAAATTAATTCTTATTTTGCGAATGACTATCAGTACTGTAAATGTTTCTTTCTCCAATTTCTCCTCTGCAACAAAAGAGGAGCATGAGTTAATGCAAATATTACTAACCACTAAGATATACAGAAATCTGCTTGGATACTTTTGGATTCTCAGATTATTTATTTATTTGCAAAAAGCCATTGCCTGAACATAATTGAGAAGCCACGTAAGCTGGCACAGTATGACTGACTTAATATTATGCTCCATTGACTCAAAGTCATTTAGCTGTGACTGAGGATTTGCTTTTTGGAATGAGACACTGATTTTCATCTTTATGTAAAATAGCCTACATTTTGTGGCATTAAACCTAAAAACATCCTTTTAAGGCTGAGTAGATAAATGAACGGAGAACTAAAAGTACTGTGTTGTTTTTTTTTTTTATTTTAGCCCATACGTTGTTCTGTTGGCAGCTTCAGACAAATCTGGTTCATTTTCTATTACATGAAGCTGTCATTTTCTGAACATTATACAAGAAAGCATTGGTTTGGTTTTTTTACACTGTGGAAAATGAAAGATTGAAAATAACCTGCATAATGGTTTACATGGATGTATTTTGTCCAGTTGATTTTTAAAAGCTTGTCAATTTCTATTGAGTATAATCAAATTCACCCTCTTTTGTATTTAATACTTTTCAAAATTTTCACAATTTGTCACAAACTTTATGATAACTCACATTCATTAAAAAATAAAGTCCATCTGATTTAAATAAAGCCTATAAGATCAACAATGTGGATTACAAAGTAAGACTCTAGTACTGTAAACAAGCACACAGCTTATTTCAGGAGAATACCTACTGTACTGCATTAAATAAACACAAATTAAAAACCATTTAAGTTTTATAGAAATAAGCCTAGGTTAAGATGCCTTACACAACTATAGGCTTTCCCCCTATTATTTTATTTTACTTTTTTTTCTTTTTAAGCATGGAAGTAATTAATAACATAATGAGAAATATAAAAAGGATGAATTATGAATTGGAGAAAGGATTCTACAACAAAAGCACCAGCTAAACCTCAAAGTACATTTTGCTTAGGTCACCTTTATACTGGAAGGATGTTAGTCTCAGGAGAGCATAATATAGGACATCCAGGATGATTCCAAGAGTACTTGTTATACACAAAAGCTGAAAAAGCTCCATTTACTCTCAGTGGAAAACAATTCAGGGTGACCTAGCAAAAATATTGCAAAAGTTCTTGATTAAAGACGGGAAGAAATCTTTAGCTAAATATTAAAATTATGCACAAAAAGTTAAAAACTAATTCTGCCCATATATTTCAATTCATTAAGACAAACTTCTAATTTTAAATTACTATCATTTTTTTCAATATTCAGAACCTTCAGATTCCTGAGAACTGGATTGAGCCATACCTTTCAGAGTGCTAAGTTTATGATTTTTAAGCAGATACTTCAAGTTAACTCTATGCATAATTATTATTTCACAAATTAAAGCTCTTTTAAATCCAGGAACACATCTCAAAGCTACAGATTATCAAGATGTTCAATATCAACTTACTTGGCCTGCCATTTTCAAACATTTCTGATTTTTAGGTAAAATTAAACTTTGCTAAGCCAGCCTTTTAAACTAGGTGCTATTTATATTGCCATTCTGAGTTTCTTGACCCCAAAGGTTTTTTTAAGTTCAGCTTTCTACAAGGGTCATTTCACAGCATTCAGCAGCCTGGCTCAATTTACAATGTAGATTATGAATTAACTACTGAAAGCCATTCAGGAACTAATACATACTTTGTGTACTTCCCCCTTGCTGCAAAGAATACTGACTTCTCAACATACCATTAACATGGTGTTTACGTTTAAAAATAAGTAACTTCTGATCCCGTTCTTTTCTCTTCACTTGTTCAGTGTTTTCTGAAAGCAGCAGGCAACCTTATTTAATCTAGATCATGTGAAGAAATGGTATTTCTCTACTAAAAGCAAAGGTCTGACATTACAGGAAGATATAAGACATTGCTCCTCCTTTTTCCTTCATTCTAAAACTAGAGTCCACAGTGTCTTTGAAAAGGCAAAAATGAGGTCTTTCTTTTACTCTCAGCCACTATTTGTGAAGTTGAACATTCTACATACAGTGCTATATAACCAATTATTCCCTCTCAACTTTGTTGCAAAATTTTTCTTTCAGCTGAATCTCTTTAACTGTTAAAAAAGAAAGCATTACAGAGCAAGCCACAAGAACCTGGTAATCCAGGATCAGGTTGTTCATATACTAGTTTTGTGCATACCAAAGCATGTAGCTCCAGTGCCCCAGTGCTCCAGTGCCCCAAATGAGGACATGCTACCCTGGGAGAAATTCAAATAACTTATGTAGTATGTTCCTTAGGGAAACCAAACCACCAACAAAATAAAACAAAACCAAAACAAACAAACAAAAAAACCAACAAATAAACACCCAAACAAAACCAAATGAAACCTCAAACCAAATAACAACAAAATCCAAACAAAACAACCAGCTGTCCCTAACCTCTGGGCAACTCCTGACAATGCTCAGTCATCTTCACAGTACAGAAGTGTCAACTGATACTCAGATAGAACCTTCGGTGTTTCCTTTTGTGCCCACTGCCTCCAGCCCTGTCACTGGGCACCAACAATTCTGGCTGTCATCTTTACACTTTACCCCTCAGGTATTTATTTACATCAATATAACTCCTCCTGAACCTTTGCTTTTCTAGGATAAACATTCCCAACTCTCTCAGCCTTTCCTCAGAACATTTTCAATTTCAGAACATAAGGTGAAAAGCATGATATTTAAAGGATGTGCATGAAAAGACCTCACTTTACAGAACAGTGGCTCCATCCTGTTTTTTTGGGTTTTTTTCATGAGTGCAAAGCAAGTTCTACTTTACAGAGTAAGCAGCATCTAGAGAAAAGGTGACTTGGACAGACACCAACAAAATTGTTCCTTTGTTCAAAAGTGTATTTGTTCCCTGTTTCACACTAAAGTAATTCACAAACTGAATTGCTGTTGAAATACTGCCAATCATCTTTGCCTTTCTATCCCTTACTGCACATTTCTCTGCATATTTGTGGAATGACAAGATTTTATGTTGAAAGTTGATAAACTAATGATGATAGTAACTTCACAAAGAGGTAATTCACCTCAGAAATTTGAGGTTGCTTTGACTTCGGTGGAATGCTACCAATAAATCACAGTTTGAAAGGGGTCAAAAAGCCAAATGAGCAACAGAAGTTCAGGGTATTACTGGATTTTCTCCCTGAAAAATTAAAAAATAAAATAGAATCTGGATCTTTTCTGCTCTCTGTAAACAGCCATGATAGAGAGACATTTTACAAAGCCATTGATAACTCAGCTTTCTTCTCTGTGCAACCACCACATAGAGACTAATTCCTCAAAGCCCTTAAGCACTATGCTACATTGAAAAATTACCCAGACACCCAAACTGTATCTAATGCTCAAAAAGAACTTTCTTCCTCTTCTTCAATTTGCTAAGTTATTTCAAACACCAGGTTAAGATACAGATGCTGTATTTCCCATCCCTGGAAGTACAGAATAGATGACTAAACTGCTACAATGAAAAGAAGTTTTATTTAAAAAAAACATATGAAAGGCTATCTATGGAAGGCATCATGAATTTACAGTGAATTAGATTCTAAAGGAAGACTGTGAAGGGGTAGTAGCACATACTATTAAAAGAAAGAAGGCTAAGAACAAATCAATTCAACAACCATTTAAAATATAAAATGCAGAGTAAATACAAAAGAAATCAGAGAAGATTTGCTTCTATGAGTGGAAACATGCCAGAATGAAGGGACAGAAATTAAATTGTTCTAAGGCACACAAGCACTGTTTGGTAATCAGAAATATAACTGCTTGAACAGGAAAACAATGAGACCTCAATCAAGCATACTGAAATAATTTTGACAGAATTCCCCTAAGGATAATGAATTTTTTAATTGCTCCAACAAGGAATATAAAAGTACTTCAACTTCCTTTGTTATAATATAACAGACATTAAAAAATGGGTATATAACATAACAGAATTTTAGAGGAAGCTAAGTGACCTTTAACAAAATCAACCAATCAGCAGAGTTATCCATACAAGTAAAGAACAACTAGTTACCTTCACATGGAGAATACATAAAGCATCTAGTTGAAAAAAATTCTGGGTATGAGTACTCTGGCTTCTTCATCTTCCAAAACATTAAAAACCAAAACACAATCAAACAAAACCAAAAACACCAATCAAAAAATCAAACCAAAACAAATGACAACAAAAATGCCCAAACCCCAAAACCAACACATAGGCAGATGCTATGAATTTGCCTTTTTGGTATTACTGAGAGAATTCTCAAGTACCTATTTCTTACTGGCACCTTAATGTTAATACAAAAGGTTATCTTACTGATTAGCACACTGGGAAGCTAAAACACAGAATTAAATTTCTCACTTGCCTCTTCACAGCAAGTGAATTAAGAGAGTAATGTCAGAGGAAAGATGTGGTGATGATAAGCAATAAACACTTTCTATCTTGTGACAAGGTAGTTAAGTACTTTCTGAAATAAGATATCTAACTATGCACAAACTAGTCTGGGTAAAATTTAAGAATTTTAAAAACTATAGTCAAAAAGTTGCAGACAAAATAACTAATCTTCAGAGTGGAAAAAGTTGTTATTACCAAGGGCACTGAAACATAACTCCCAACCACAGATACAAGTTTTACTTCTTTCTTAAAATTCCATGTGTTCTTTATGCTTTACCCATTAACCCAAGTACCCACAGGATTAAACCTCGTATGGTAGAAAATACATAAATATTATGCAAAATATCATTACTATTCTTGCTAAACAAAAATGATAACTCCAGACTTGGCTGAGATAAAACCTATCAGTGTTAAAAACAACTGCAGTTTTAAAAGAAAACAAAACAACAAAAAAACCAACACCAAAACAAACAAGCAACTGTTTTTCCTGCAGTTTCAGTGACACTATCATAGAGATTTGCTTTGAAAACAATTAGAAGGATAAATCTGAGAAGCACTTTCCCTATTTTTCTCTCATCTGAAAAAGGGACACTGTTCCTAATTTTCCTGAGAATCACTTTTCCCAATTACCTAAATGCACACTGATATATTCCAAAGTCCTCTTTAGATCCCAAGTCTGTCATCGTAAGAACATAACAGAGGCAGTACCAGCTCAGGTCACAAGTCAGCCTAGTCCACATGCAACAATGGATTCCCAGAGAACACTGCAGGTACTAAGCAAACATATCAGATATACCAGTATACATCTTCCCAGCCCTCACCATTTGCATCTCAGGGACATCCGGAGGTAGAAAACACTATCTTTGTATGTAAAATAACTCCACAAAGAATTAACACTGAGAAATCACTGAAGTCAAAGGCTACACAATCTTTAAAGGGCAAATCCATTCATAATGAATAAAATTTATGCACATTCTTGTCTTTTGTTTGAAGCTAGCTGAAAAGATTCACCATAGCTAATTCAACTTATCCTATATTTAAATAATCTGGTTTTGAAATCTGCATTCTTTAAGGTCAATATCAGACACTAGTTAAGTACACCACCTTCCAGCACCCCCCTTCAATTCCCATTCAACCTAGATTTTGAAGTCAGTTTGGCAAAGAGAAAATGCCCCTCAGAAATCTCTACTTATAGCCTGGGGAATCCATGGAAATAGTTTCCCTGCAAAAAGTTTTCTTTTTTGAGTGTGAAGGTCTCCAGTACTGCACTTTCTCCCCACTTTCTTAGTGGCAACTCTAAGACAGCCACTTACCCAGTTCTCGTACAAAGGTTACAAATTAGCCATAATAAAGAACTAGGGAAGTTGGACAGTTAAAAGGCAGGATACATTGCCACTACTAATTTTTACAGCAGCACAGTGGTCTAAGCTAAAACAATTGCTATTGGAAGGAAAACCCAAGAAAACTGAAACAGTAACTGAACCAAAAGCACATAATGGTTCCGATCTGTTCACTTCTCAACACCACAAAATCATTTTTAAAGATAACCTAAGAGGCGAGTTAACTAGTGAAAAATTAAGTGAGAAAAAATCTTTGATAAACTTACTCCCCTCCTGCTCCCTGAAGTAGAGTAAAAGGGTGGATCTTCTGATAGATAAAGAAGAATTGCTATAGAGAGGAAGACTAGATAGCCCTGAAACCAGTTATAAGTGATAAGTAAGTGCAAAGAACATCAACATGCTTAGCAACAAATTGGTGAATATTCATGGAACATGCATGTTCCATGCATGTTTACAAACAGTAAATAGTTTACATACTGTTTACAAACAGTAAATCACCACATTACAAGGAAAAATGCCGATCAGGAACATTGACATTGGCTGCACCACTTCAAATGTAGTCAGTCTGGGAGATTTTCATCACAGAAACTTCTTGCAGTCTTAAAAACATGCCAGAGAAAAAGCAGATACTACTTAGCTCATTCCAGTTTTCATCTGGCACAATTTACACTCCATGTTGTTCAAGGGAGTCAGAGTTTCTCATTTCAAGAACCAGACATTAAAAAAAAATGCATTTTCTACAGAACTGTACTATTCATTGTGTCAAAGTTTCCTTTTCCCTGCATTATATATGTGCATATCCCTAAATAAAATGCTCAACTCACACAATTAGTTTGTCCCCTCTACATTTACAAGAAAAGAACTACAAAAAACTCTCATTCTGACAAGCCTAGAGATGAGTAAAGTAATAGGAATTACATTCAGGTTCAAGAAATTCACTGCAGACATTTCAACTCCTCCCTGAACATTTTCAGTGAAATAATACATCAGTGACCACAGGGAGGAGAAAGCATCACCAGAAATTAGATGCAATTACTGCCCTAATCCCTACAGACACAAAGACTGAGAATACACTTTATCTCCATTTGACAGAAACCTATCCTTTTACAAGAACACAACATGATTTGCTGTAAAGTTTTAGGTCTGAATCACATTTAAAAATAAATATGAGGCATTACTTTCCAATTTACTTTGCTGGTACACAAGTCCTTATCTCCCACTCCAAGAATGCAGCTAAATTGAATTGAATTTACTCTGCAAAACAATGTATATAGGACACAATAAATACAAAAATTAAAAATAACATAGTTAAATATTCTGCACTATATATACACACGGAGTTACATATGCAGGATCGAAACTGGATGATTATTAACCAAGAACACAAATGGGTTGCTTTATACACACACTCTAACTTGACTGAAATCATCTGACTGCCTAAGTGACTTATTATTAGTTTGGCTCACTGGCTTTGGCCAAATATCTAAGAATTTATTTTTGAGGCACAAGGTCAGAAGAGACCATATTTTTCTGAAAATACTGCTTTGTCAAAAACAATGTAAGTGAATGGTTCAAAAGACAAATAAGTGCACGGAAAGGCAAGTATTTAAAGATTTCATAATATAAAACAGACATGGCTTGTGAGCTAGATGGCCTCTTACCAGCTGCTTGTAAAAGGGGCTGGGAGAAATAATCTGTAGCATGACTAAGTCAATTTGCAAATACAGAGTTCTGTCTTCAGGATAAGTTACCAGAATCTGTAACACTAAAATAAAGCTTCATATTTATACAAAATCAAATACTTTATTTGAGGCACATTAACAGTTCCCATTTAGAACAGAGTTAACCAATGAGAAAAATTTACTCTCCTGGTACTTCTAAAAGGCATTTAAACAGACCATCAGGGAGAAGTAGCAAGATGCAAATAAAGCAGTTTTCAGACAATTAAAACTGGAAATTTCAATGAATACAAGAAGTTTCAGGAAAGGGTATATTTTAAAAATATTAATGCAAAAAGCTATGCACCACAGTCAAGCCAATGCTTTCAGAGAGGTTGCAGATTTTAAAGGAAAATTATCCTGGAGAGAATTCAATTTATCAGTTAACTGTAGAAATCCCTTAGAGCAAGCTCCACTATCTGCTGATCTTTCCTCACAGTCCATACTACATTTAACAGCTCCTTTTTCTCTTTTCCCCTTTTTCATCACTCATTGTCATGAAAATAGCCACTTTCCCCATGGAAATTAATGAGAAGAAAGAGAGGAAAGTACTACTGACTTACTGATGGCAGACTGGGCCACCAGAACTCTTAGAGGAGAATAGAAAATGGAAAAGAAATGGAATTTCTTCTACGAAGACGAGATCCAGGGGATTTCCAGAAAATATTCTAAAAGAAACACAGGATCAACAATGACAGAGGCAGGAAAGCAGACCTGGAAAATGGATGAGAGGGTATAAGGGCAAAGGATGCAAGCTTCTGCCATATGTACAGCATATGGTTGAATAGTATACTCTGTGCTACAAAATTGAAAGAAGCAAGAAGTCACTTTCAAGATGTTAAATAAAAGCCTATAACAGAAGCCGTGACAACTGTACTGAACTCACAACTGAATGTACCTTCTGAACTGCAAAACAATATATTTCTTTGATATTACACAGACATAGGATGTATAGGCCAAATTACGTTGTCCAGCTTTCAAGTATAACACTATAGTTCCATTTGCACTCAACTAATTTTGCAAAAGGAATTATTATCTTGGTATTGTTGTTATTTATGTAATCAGAGCACTGAGAAATCATAATCAAGAAGCAGAATTTAATTTTGTGTTACTGGAGAAGCACATTAAAGACAGTTCTTGTCCTCAAGAGTTTGGAAGCTACAAGTCAAAAAACACAAAACACATGTCATTTGCTCATTTATATATTTCTGCACACAGAATACAAGAGACCAATGAAGAGCATGGATTAACATGGTCCACAGTTGCTCTGCCATATTTTTTGTCTAACCACTGTCAAGACTTGACAGCAAAATGGACTCAGAGATTTTTTAAAAATGGTTTTTACAGTGCATTGTAATGTGCTGTTTCAATAGGAAAATATTAATACAATTAATCCAGAGATACTTGTTTTCAAGATTTAAATGAATGGACAACAAAGAAAATGCAGGAGGTTGGTAAAAAAATTGCTTACGCACAAAAAGGATAAAGTAAAATATCTTCTGTAACTTTTGTGTACTATTCATAGTTGCAGAAGTAAATGGCATGTAATCTGTCACATATATTGATGGACTAGGGCTAGAAAACAAACAGAAGACAGATTTGGTAAGTAAAACATTGTCATTTTTGCAAGTTTTCAAAGCAGCCGTTGCCTTAATATGCATTAACTGTAGAGAATCTTTATTTTATCCCTGAAGCCCTAATTATTGTGAACCCACACTGTCATCTACATTTTTTTGCAAGACTGCATCCTCTCCCTATTCAGAAAACTTAATTAAATCTTTAATAAGCCAGTATAAATGTAAAGGATGTGGAAAACAAAATATCACCTTATGCATATTTATTAAATTTCTGCAAACCCTAAAGCATTTCTACCCAAATTAATGGTATGGAAAAAATTGATTTCAGTTTACCTACCAACTTCTTTTCTTGTAATAATTCCATCTGTTAGTTCTCATGGCAGGGACCTTGGTACTAAGGAACATCTGAACATAGTCTCCAGAACTTGATATCAACGCCACAGCTGATCACTTGCTCAGGTAATTGATTAAAATAATGCTGTTTTAATCATTGTGTGAAATTAAGCATGAAATCTACCCACCCTCAGCAAGTGGACATCCTTATTTTCATTTCTTGCTCAAATTGCAGCATATAATGCAGCTTAAGATCACTGAGGAATTTACCAATGACATTCTAGCGATGTTACCATCATATGAATATGAGTTTTGGTGTTGAAACTGGTGATAGTGTAACTGCAATTTCTAAAAATACTTAATCCAATACAGTTACCTAAAGTAACTCATTAGACCTCTTTTGACAAGCAAAGATCGTAAGATAGATATGACAGATCACTGAACTAAATACTAACGGCTGCATGCATGCAAATAATCTTGTTCTAAGAACAAATATTACTTTTAAATAATATTAGCATATTTAACTCATCTGGGGAACAGAGGAGGAGGGAAGAGCAGAGAGGACAAAACAATGTTCAAATGTTCCAAAGAATTAAAAAACTACACTAATTTTGAAGAAATTACATGAACCCTAAAAAAAAAAAAAACAACTTAGTTCCAACTTTGAGGTTTGTGATGAAAACCCTATAAATTAATTGATGGGACATCTGCACACTGTCGATTTCTTCAGGTTGTGGAAAATTTGACCGCTATGAAAGCATGACTTGCATGATTCATCTGGTCTGAGATCAACAAATGGCATTTATAATGTCAACACCAAATTTTAGTGCTGAGTACTCTGATAAAACATTTGGCTAATATCCCAAAAAACTGTATCCAATCACCTTTCACATACCCAAAGCCCCATGATTAACAAGGCAGTGTATCTAAACGTAGTCATGTTCTGTTCTTCAGCAGTGATATCAGAAATGGTTATCATTACCTACCAATGGTCTCTCCCATGCCAGTATGGTATGCATATGCAATAGTGTAATCAGCTAACTACTTCACCATTTGTTTGTTCAAAAATTGCCCTCTCCTTAGCAGCTTAGAATTGGTATTCATTATCAAATGGTTGCCATTATTCTCTCACCTCCCTCATCACAGTATTCCAGGATGGTCTTGTAGAAGTGACCTTCACACTTTGTTCCCAAGCACACAGAGCAATCAGGTAGGTGAGTACAACATAGAGAAATACTGCACCATTAGTTTTTAATCACAGGAAATAACCCATATCATGCATAAACCTACTTGTCTCTCTCCAAACAACTGATGGGAGATGACCAATATATTAGACTGAAAAAAGACTTCTAGAATCATCTCATTCAAAACAGTCACGTGAAATGAGCATTTCTTATTAGTTACTTCAAGATCTAATGACTATTCATTACAGTACCATCCCTTCTACCAAGATGTAAAGTAGTTTCAATTAAAATTGTTTTTAAAAAATCATACATTCTTGATACATATTGTTTTTACAATTTCAAATGTTGTAGAGGTCATCCCAATCAACCTTCGCCTCAAATCACAGTTAAATTCAGGAGTTACCATGGGCTGCTGAGAGCATTGTCCAGTAGAGTTTTTAAAGTCTACAAGGATGAGATTCTGCAACTTCAATGGGCATTCCCTTCATTATTATGTTTTCCCTTTAATTTCCAATGAAAATTTCCTTCTTCCTGCTCCTTCTGGCTCTCACTGTCTGTCATTTCACTATGCAAACTAATAGATTATGAATAACATATCCATTCCTTGTGTTTCCTGGAAAAAACACTAAAAAGGAAAAAACATTAAAAAAAATTAAGAGGTCTGATGTTTCACCAATTCAGAAACTGCATGATTTGCAGAGTGACAGTTATCCACAGAAGGGAAAAATCCCTGCTCAAAGCAGGTACAATATAAAACTCAGACCATCTGAAAATCTGATTAAGTCTGGTATGCCATATCAGCTATATGTGTGCACAGAAAGAACCAAATGTGTCTTTATCGTAACAGTAACATACAAGCCCAGTTCTGCAAATTTAAATCTCTTCTAAGTCAAAAGGGTAATGTTCAATTCAAAGGACAAATGATCACAGATTTACTCCCAGTTCAACGTTACTTAATTACTCTCAGTCCCAGAAAGCTGAAACTGCATTCACAGTTTAAGAACATCAGCAGTAAAAGGTCCAGATATCAACCTAATTATCATTAAAGAAATATGTGCTTCAGTAAGAGAATAGGCTCTTAAGCATCTGCAGTAGAGAGGCCAATATTTTGGTAGAGTCTTAGTGCATAGTATGCAGTTGGAAAAGGAGAACATTACTCTTAAGAATGCTGACCCACTACGAAGAACACATTTCCATAGTACACTGATCAAGATGAAAACAAATTCCCTCAACAGAGATGGTAAAGTCATCATTGCAATCCAATTTGTGCATATAAGTCTGATTATATAATAGTTTGAATACAACTGATTTGGCAATTTCACTTCATTCACTATTCATGGCTAAGAGAGAGAAAAAAATCTACTTTAGGCAAGAAGAGGTTCTTGTAAAAGAACAAATTAACTACCAAGCAAGGTAGCTGTAAAGTCTTTTGAACAGTATTCAGTAAATTCAGAAGTATGTCAAAAGGACAATACTACTCTAGATAGTAGGAGAGATTAAAAGCACTTGCTTTCTTTGACAGCAAAATACTTGGCAAAAACGAAGATTAATAAAATGATAACACATGAGCCATAAGACTTGTCAATTCTCTCCCGATGCAGTTGTAACTACAGATGTAGATTCCTTAACAGCATCATTCTGTAAAGCATGGAAAGAGAGGTGCAAGACCTAGGATTGATGAACTAATCATGACTGAGCATTCTGCATGGAAAGATCCATTAGTGGAAAACATTAGGCTCAAGAAAACCAGAGCTGAAAACAGCGGAAGGGTGGAAGATTATGGGTTGGTGAGGGGATATTGCTTTCCCTCCCTAGGTACCTGTTTGCAGACCCTGTTAGAAAAAAAAAAACAAAGAACTGGATTAGGTGAACTCAGCCTGAATGAGTTAAGACATTCTTACCCATCTTATATTGAGGTCCTAGATGATTTGATGTTATAAAATATTCAAAGCACAAAGTAGTTTTAAACCACTGCTCAGAAAGGAATTAAAAAAGAAAAAATGTCTTCTGATTATCACAATATTGCACACGGTTTCCTGTTCTGGGAAGAGACATCATCTGAACCATTTCCACACAACAGAACACAGCAACAGGACAAAAATCACTTCCATGAGGGCTCCTATCAATAGATGAATAACAAGAGAGGCAACGATTAGTGCTTAACGAATGAGAATCATCCTTTGTATAGATTAGAGCCGAGAGTGATCATGATGAGATCAGAATCCATTACTAGCCTTGTGTATTTCAGGGAATTGCAATAAGGACTGCAGCAGGAAAAATAAAAGCGTTTAAAAGAGATCATATTTGTTTTTATAGTATTTCACACCACATCATCCCATATTTCTTCTCCAAGTGTAGCCAGGTATGAAGAGTTTATAGAGCTAATTCATGCAGCCTAGTTTGAATTTTCAGGGAAGAAATGTAAACTCAAAACATGCAAGTCACAATGAAGACTTCTAAGCCAAAAGCAAGGAACTTATTAAATCTCAAAGACAAAAGGAAGTCACAGAGAAACAGAATCATGCTGAGTCTCTGAGAACTACTACACTTTGTGTTGTGATTAGCAAAGTCAGGTCCAACAGAATAACAACCTGTGTTGAGTATCTGTAGAACTGAATGTCCTTTAGTATCTTATGGTTAGAAATTGTAATTGGGGTATTTGAAGGATTTATCCTTGTTATTAATTTGCAGTGTTTGGAAACACGAGGAGAGCACACAACACTTAAGTACATGCTAACAATCAGAACAGTATTAGCAGGAAATTTCACAGAGAAAACCTGAATCACATCAAATAGAAACTGAGTATTTCTTCCTGCAGTGTGAGCTGCAAGACAGCTTTCTAAAACAATGACTTATCAACCTGAAAACAAATGAATGATTGATTCAACAGCAAGTTAAAAAAGTTAAAAGCCGAAAAATAATAAAAAAGAAATTCTTAGATTTCTGTCTTTATTTACAAGGGGTATAGACCTGGAAGGAAAGCTGACGTGAAACAAATAATTGAATTAAGAACAAATACAGCATCCAGTCAACTCAGCAATGGGGAGGAACCCAGAGAGTGGCTGACATAGGCTGACGGCAACTAGGAGGAAGAAGAAAATAGATATGATGTAGTCTCTCTTGAATGCTGCCAACTGAGCCCATTTGGGTCCTGACAGGATATATTTGTATACACACTAAATGTGCACATGGTCTCTGATTTCAGAATAAATCATACAAATCAGAAGGTAAGAGAAAAGATAAGTACCAAATAATGAAATCAAACCCTTGATTTCTTTCCCCATTTGTCTCGAGATACCATAGTGATTACAGGTGCACCTTCCTCTCCCACTCCAAACAAATCCAGAGGCTTTTACAGGAAAGAACAAAAGAAAAATTTCCAAACAATACAGATCTCTTCAGAGATATCAAAATTTTACTCAAACTACTTGTCCATTTCATTAATTTCTCTCCTTAGAGAAGAGCAAAATGTGACAATCTATCTTAGAAGAACAGATATAAAACAGATTGTGGGAATATTTTTAAAATCTATCTGTACATACCAAGAGTAGAATATCAAAAAGAAGGAAAAATTGTAAAATACCAAAATTCTTGAGAAGAATGTTGAAAATACTGCACAAAAACATAGGAAAAATGAAACTAAAGACTATAAGGAGAAATATCTATATAATCACAGAAATGTGACACTAAGCAAGCAGTATGATGACAAAAAACATGAAGGAAAACCATCAAACATAAACATATACCACATAAAAACATATGAAGGAAAACTATGAAGCAAAAAGTAGAATCACTGGGACTTACAACATGAATAAACAGATTGGAAGAAAAATAATGCAGTATTACACTAAAGGGAAGAGACATACAACCTAATACAGGAAGTCAATGCAGGCAGTCTGAAATTCGACTTTGAACAGACTAGAGAACAATTTTTGGCAGAAAATATGTGCATAACTTTCTCCAGGGCAGCCACAAATGCTCCAGGATGAAGTCTGCTCTCTGAGTTGAGCAGGCTTTAAGTTTGCATCAATATATGCGAATATTCTATTTCTAGAGAAAACAGAAAAAGTTAAGATAATAATAAAAACTAAAAAAATAGGAACTAAATTATAAGAATCAATCCAGACACAAATAGAAAAACCCCATCATCTGGGATATAGGATGGAAACAAGGAGACATTTAGGTTAAACAGAACATGAATGTAGTCACAGGAAGAAAAAAAGTAACTTTTCCTATACCAACTTGAGTTTGTAGCTGGTGAATCTGCATTTTATAAAAACTCGGAGAATTCGGAAAACAAGTTATACCTTGAAAAATGAAAAAAAAAACAGGTGTAAAAGGCAGTGAAAAACTGTATTAGAAGATGACTAGAAATGTTAAAAATCTGCAGAATCCCTATCAGAGAAAGGATATGAGGTTATAAGAGACAGACCTACTACTATGCTTTTTCTTTATGAGCATTATGGCTAGAGTTGCGTAAAATTAGAAAAATATGCATCCTTACATCAACACTTTTTCAAGACCATATGATGCTGGCATTGCCAAAGTTTCAAAAGACACCAGGGAAACTTGGTTTTTTTGACCATGTGCAACCATAAATATTTGACAGACTTATATTATACATTCAGTTTCTTCTGCTTTCAGAAAATATCACAACATACAGAACTAAATTTCATAAATCCTTTTAAGTCTAACAGTGCTTTTGCAGACTGACGAAACCTATCATGAGCACTTACAGCACTTTTTTTCCAAAATTAAATTTACTAAATTTGACACATTATTTGCTACTAAGAAAGGCACAGAGCACATACCAAAGACCGCTTTTTCCAAAAAGATTTAAAAAGAATTTATGTTGCCACACCTTAACAACAATAACAAAAAAAAAAAAAGAGAAAAAAGAAAGCAATGTATACCCCTTTGCTATGAAATGAAAAAATCACGAAAAAAGGGAAGTACCAACCTTTACAGTTTACAAAATGGACAAGCAACCAAAAAATTTACACAGGAAACCAGTTACTTATCTAACAATTGAATTCAAATACCTGAAGTCTGCAAATGACTTCTAGCATTAGGAGCAGTCCTAGCAATGTCTCTCCCTCAAGCTGAGAAGGAAAGACAGCAAATTTCCTTTTTCTACAAGGATTTCAGAAAGTAGCACCTTGTTTCATTGCTTCACATGAAATTAGTGAAAGCCCACTTTGGTTTCAAGGTCAGCTCTTTCAGGATGAGAAATTATTTGAAATTTTTTTTCTCCAGATATCAGTCAATCTGCCTCTCTGAAGAGAGGTACAGTTGTAGGACATTAACAGTACTTATCGAAGACAATCAAAAATATCTACAGCACTTTACGTGGTTAACAGTAACAACATGATCCAGTCAATTTAATGGACAACCTACTACCAGACCAGAAAGTGAAGGGTCCAAAGCAGAGCATGGAAATTAATAAAAATCCTACTTCATATTAAGGAAAATTCACTTTTTTTTCTTCTTGTCAGAAATGACAAATTGTAACACTGGAAGGTTCAGATGACATAGATGACACAACTATTTAATCACTAAACTTTGGATGCAAGTTCAGACTGTTGATTTTTCCTTCTTTCTTTCCAGGATATGCAAGACCATCCTTTTCCTTCTTTTTCTTATGATAAAACATTTCAGTAAAGAGATTCTACAAGCAATTAAGAAAAAGTTAGAAAATTAGGCAGTAGAGAAAGTTTTGAAGGCATCACAATTAAATGAGTGTAAGCTTCACTTTTAAAAATTTGGCAATTTCTATATTACAGCCATTACACCTATTTTTATGTATGCTTCAGAATACTGTCTCCTAACACTTTCTTCAAACTTTTTGTCATGACTCATGTTCATTGTGAGAGAAATCTTCATCTACCCTCACATTATTTCACTGCCATTTGATTACTAATGATTATTCATAAATTCTTTGCCACCTCGGACATTTACTCTCCATAGTTTTATTTTATTGTGCCATCTATTCATTGGTCACTTTATTGTCAGAGTTTCCTGGCACATTCTTTTTCTCAGGAAGCAAAAACATACACATAAATAAGATAGAACCACTAAGTTTAGCATTCTTCCTTGTGCCTAGTACCTCAGTATTTTCAAACAACCTTTTGCCTTTCTCAGCCATTCACATGAGGTTCTGGCAAACTTGCCATTTATCGACACATTAGAAATCAGAAGTATTACAGCTTCCTGAGCAGGAGTTTCTTTAATCAGAATACTACCTTCCCAGTATGTAATTCATTAGCAGAGAAAGGACATAGCATGGTGCTAAGTTAATGAATGGATTCTGTGGTTCAACAGAAGGTAGACAATCTCTAGTGAAAGATAAAGCACTTAATCCTTTTAATATAAAATAATTACTTTGCACTTTTCGATCTATTTCTGAGAAGTTTAAGCAAAACCATTCATAGATACCAGCACATAATTTTTATCTAGATAAAAAAAATGTGAATAATAAGACTAAAGCAGAAGTTCATTGTGGAATATTAAATCATGAGTGTACAAGCAGTCACGATGCTTTAATGCAAAACCCAAAGGTTTAAATACGTTAAGAAACTGCTGTTTAAAAAACAATACTCAGCATTATTTTCTATGTTGAATATTAAAAATTCATGTACCTTATAGTGAATAACTCAATAACTCACATTGAGGAAACTGAAGGTGGAATTAATGTCTACATTAGAAAAATAAAAACATGTGTTTATCAAAATTACATTTCATTCTCATAAAAAAATTCTCATAATATCATGAAGTCTAAATTTTTACGTTCTGAAATTAGCTTCTAAAATCAATATTAAATCAAATTTCTAATTCTATGCATTTTTCATTCTTAGAAAAAGTGACTATAGTTCTAATGATGTAAACAAGCTAAAAGTGTCTCTCTAAGCCCATTTTTAAAGCATACTTTTTTAATTCTTTGTAGACTCAAGATTCACCATAAAGACTTGAGTGAAAATGTGTTTCCTCAAGAACATTTTTACTATCAAAACAGTTCATTAGATGCAGGAAAAGTTCTATTTTCACTTGGGAGAAGTATGGACATCAAATTACTTTTGAAAACAAAGCTGCTGTATCAGCTAATGAACTCGTAATTTTCTCCCTCACAGCCAAGCAAGCATGAGTTCTGCATGACAGCACAATGCATTCATTGCTCAAAAAAACTGATGTTGCTATCACTGAAAGCTTCAGCTAGATTTTTTAATCACTTAAGACACATGCCGATAGATGAATAAACTAACACAATTATATCACTTTAATATGTTGGGACAAAATAATGCAATTAAAGATTAAAGTACCATTTTCTATGATTCTACATGTCATCTGAATATACAATATATACTTGGACTTACAACCTAACATTACTCACTTAAAGTTCTTGTAAAATGAACACCCCTAAGGTGTCATCACAACTATCCTAACTTTATGAAGGGGATACGGAGGGAAATATTCAGTTCTTACACAAGTGGGACCATCTTCATCAGTACTGCTACTGATGGCCATACAGGTGGCTAAAGCTCCAATACTAACATAACAGAATTCTAGACTGGGGTGACTTTAGGTTTCTCTGCTTTCTGGTGTAGCCCACTTGCTAATATGTTTTCTAGAGTATAAAACATTTTGCAGCAAAATTTATCAGCTTTAGTGCCTCTCTTTTCATTAATCATTTCATTAAAACAAAGTCAAATAATATGGTATTTGACCACCTATAGATTAAATTATTATAATCTTGTGCTATACTCTGTTTTGCTTGGTATCTGTAGAAGTAACGAGATACTTAGATTAATCCAGACAGAGTAGTCAGCCAAGGAATTTGGATCCACAGTAAACAGAAATTGAAACCAGAGTGGGCAATTCTAAACCTGAACAAGTTCTCCTGTCTCCCACCAGGTACTTACGAAACATGCTTAGATTTTGTGTAATCTCCTCCTGCCCTACATTCTTGTAGTATCTAAACAGCCTGGAATACTGAAAGAAGAATGTAGATTTGAGCACCTTTATGTTCCCATCAAGGCCTCTACTACTTTTAAATATTCCAGGGCTGGCTCTTTGAGCACTGGGCATAGTGCACTCTACACTTAGTTCCTTCAGCCACCTGTGCTGTCACAGACACAACTGAGAAGGTGATAGCCACTTAAATGGAGAAAGTAAGTGCACAGAGGTTATCCTGAGAACCCCTCACTACTCTGAAGTAACCTTGATTTCTTTCACTGCCCTCCCCACTGGTTTGGCAGGCAGTACTCATGTCCAGATGGTAGACAAGTAAACCTACTTGAACAGATTGTATTACAATGTTTTACACTGAACAGTTATTGGATTAAATGTATAAATAGCTGTGGGAACCCAGGACTTTCCTCTTTCAAATGATCATCATTCAGCTAGAAAATTATCTTCCCTCTTGTCACTCCTCTGTGGCCCAGTGAATTCTGCAACATTCTCCAAATGTCTGTGTCGGTGTAAGAGAAGAGTTCAGAGTGCAAACAATGCTCCAGAGGGGGAAAACAACTGATATACTTCAGAGCAGGAGCTTTTTGAATTAAAATAATAATGAAGATCACCTTAAGAGGATCCAAGCACCCAGAGGATTAGACAGACAAGTGTTCAGGGTACTTTAAGTGAAGCAACATAAAATTTCCCAAAATCAAATTAATATCAACTACTCCCACTGTACCAGTTTCCCAGACATGCTTTAATCATAATTCTACTGTAGAAAAGGTTGAGATGTCACATTTAATTGAAAATTTAACTCCTGTTGTGAAAGTTACATGTTCATAGCACGCAGTGACTAAAGAAAGTTTAGTTTCTGTGCAGAGAATGGGCTAAAATACAAAATGTCAAATCTGATGAGGATTGTCCTTCTTTATGTATTGAAGCAAAACTTCAGGTAACTATTACTTTTAAAGAAATTGCATTATGTTAGCAGCCTCCAGAACCAATATGCAGCTACATGAGAGCATTTTAGTTTAAAATTTTACTCTGAAAGCTACATTCTCCATGAAGTGGTTAAAGCACTTTGACCATTTATGGCATCTAGAGTTACAGGACAAAAACCTACAGATGTCAACACCAAGGCAAATGCTACTTCATCTAGACCAGGGCAAATCAATGTGTGTACATATATGTGTGTGCGTATATAGGCACACACCCCCACATCTCCATGGACTGATTTCTTCAGCTTCGAGGGAACAAAAAAATGAAAAACCTTACAATTCATTTGAAGAGGAAAATGATTAGCAATGCCTCTGACAGACAAGGGAGAACAGAAATTTTCAAATCCCTTGAAGTTGCAAAATAGTTAAAGACTAGCAAATTAGATAAAAGAATGCAAAAGTAGACAGATTGTGACTGTAACTGGAACCAGTGGATAAACAGGTAATGAGGAACCTAAGTGGTTTTGTGACAGTTATGTAACATGAAAAACCAGTCCATGCCCTAAGAGAAGTTCAAGGAAAGGTCACTCACAATTTTGGGGGATTTCAGTGAATACGACCACCTTTAGATGATCCTCTAAGACCATAAAAAGACTTCCAGTAAAGGGCAGAGCCATGTAAATTAGTTCTAGGAAAAGTGATGTTTATGTATTAGCTTGGAAGTATGTTGTAATGACTATGTATGGTCATGATGGAGCAAATACCACGTTGTAAAATTTCATTATACACATTCAATTAGAGCAAAAATCCTCCAAATGTGTGCAATGCTGTAATAAAGAATGCCTGCTTTCAAATTGTGCTAGAAAGGCTATTCTCCGGCGGATTTCGATATCACCCCAAACCAAGAAAAAGCATAACAAAAATAAAAAACAATTATAATACCTAGAGTCTGTCCAGCAGATATTAATAATTTTATCTTTGTTTCTAAACAAATTGCACACCAAAGAAGTTAGTGCACTGCTATCGATAAACAGAGATTTGAAAAAAAACTTAGACAAGAGCTTCCATCCATACCTAGCTTTGAAGGAAAAGCACCTCACAACAGAAGGAAAATATTTACACAGTAATTTCAGCATTAATGCACTGTTCCTGTCCTTTTCATAACAATTTCTGTCTCACCTACTCAATGTGCTGTCACATTGTCACTAACTGAACCCACCAGCTGTGGACAAGTAAGAGGCATAACAGTCCTACATCTTCAATTTTGGATTGAACTTCAGAGGACTGACATTCTTGAAATTCCTATGAAATTCCTGCCATTCACTTTGCATTTCAGTTGGAAGCTTCAGGAGAAATCAGGCATACAGCAGAAAAATGGAAAAAGTTTCCACTGAAATATTTTAGAGCTGAGGCATCAGCTATAAAGAGTACAAACCATGACTAAAATATTTATAAGTGTGATGCAAAAATAATATAGAACTTGGATAACTTCACGCTACTAGTTTCTACCCTCTAAAATATTTCAGAAGGATTTAAGGACACTTACTTCTGAGTACGTTTGATCACTGAACTTGGCTTCCTAGTTTTTATTTTCCATGCATATTTTTTTCTATCCACCAGCCCAATGATAAAAAAGAATCCTGCTTTATCAAAGAAGTTAACTTCAGTAAGTTCCCGTTATTTTCCAAAACACAAGAAAAACAGGGAAACAATGTTCAGGAAACATGTGATGGGATGTCCATTTAAGTCACAAGAATGTGTAATGTTATACCAGACAGGAGGTTTTCACTGGCTAGATCTGAGGATAGAAGCTAATCAAGTTCATCCACAACAGGCATCTGCAACGTCATAATTGTACTTCACATCCAACTTGTAAGTTGCACAGACATAGCAGTAATGGAGAAGGAATTCTCAATGATCTCTAGGCCTCTGAACATGCCCTACACTTAAACATACCCGACTTGGCTGTGAGACTAAGTTGTGGCTCCACTTGAGAGTCAGATAAAGAAGGTAGCCAAGTGCATTAGTTCCCCTAGGCATCATTTGAAAACATTCTGGTAAAAGCCATCACAGAGGATCACCTGAAAATAAAAACCACTTATTGCTGTGTGAGTTTGTGCACTCTTCTAAATTTCAATGTTTGACTCAAGTAGGGAGAAGGGTATTCAATATTATCTTCACCCATGTGGAAGTATTCTGGTCCCACATTGCAGAAATCCCTGAAACCTATCCTCTAAACCATAATCAATAGGCATGCTTGTACCACCTCACGTGATCTGAACAAAAACCAGAGTATATACCACCTTAACTACATCACCTTAAATACATCACCACGTGATGAAAGAAAAAGAAAACACTCCTCTAATCAAGTTATTATAGTCTTATTTTGATTTTTTAATTGTTATTATTTTTAAGGACCATGTAAATAATCCTCATTGAAGAATCAGTATACAGTCATCACCACTACCTTCTCCTCCTGTAGCTGAACTCTACACAATACTTTACCAGCACATATTCTGAATAGCATAGCTTTTACAGTTTTGACTTTAGCATCCAAATTCTGGAGAATGATAAGATTTCAGAAATATTCTTTTGCATTTTGTATTCCCTAGTTCAAGATCACCGATGACGCGGAGTGCTCGTACTGTGACCTACGATGAGGTGCTCTACTCCTGTTAATTAAATTGCTCTACAATTCCCTCACCTAACTGTAACTCAAATTCCTCTCTTTGGAAAGACACCTAAACATATCTAAAAAATAGATAATTTATTTCCTCACTGTATGTAGCCCTAGCCCTGCAACTCCTAGGGTATCCTAGAAGAGCATTACCTGTGTCAGTCAAAACAGATTTCTACTTGTATTCAAATACTTACTTTGTTCTGTTAGATAACCTTGAAAAACAGAGTAGAGAAAGGAATTCTATCTCAAAACATTCTGTCTGCTCAGCTTTCTCATCCCCCTTAATACATTAAGTTCCCTTGCAGAATCTGAATCTCTAGCTATGTCTTTTATAGAAAGACAAATATTCATGCTAAAATACTTTAATAGGATTAAAAATAAAAATAATTTTAAGTTTCATAGTTTTAGTGTATCAGTATCCCAGTGAATCTAGTAATTATGGATTAAATGCAATTTGTATTTCACTGCAGTTTACTACTGAAAATAGAAGAGGGTCATATGGACTTGATAAGTAAGGGAATTAAAAAGAACAAAATATTTTAATTAATAATTTGAACCACTGAAGCAAACAAAGACAAAGCAGCTACAATTACCAAGGAAAGTTTAAGCAGCACCAACCAAAAATACCTCTCATACTTTATTGTTAAAACAACCATATTCCTCAGCACAGTGCAGAAAAAACATTGCAATGTAACAATCCATTATTCTCAACAGACTCTGGCAGCAAAGTTTTGAGTTAAAGGCCTAACTTCAGATTCAGAATGCACCCCTGCCACTGACAACATCTAAGAAACAAAATGTGTGAGAAAGCTTGAATGTGTATATGTATGACTCAAAAATAGGAAGTATAAAGGGAATTAGCTAATTAATTACCCCAACAACTGTCAATTACTTTTCAGGAAAAACAGGCTATGTATCAAAAGACTTCATAAAACAAT
Source organism: Orthonyx spaldingii (assembly GCA_013397795.1). NCBI lineage: Eukaryota > Metazoa > Chordata > Aves > Passeriformes > Orthonychidae > Orthonyx > Orthonyx spaldingii. The sequence continues at coordinate 1,806,813 of VZTJ01003817.1, forward strand.
CAAGTTGACAAAAATGCTTAGTATAAATTATCAAACAAACCCCAGAGATTAACCTTAAACTGTAAATGGGAGTTTTACAATATTACCTACACTTTTCCTTGACAAGCTAAAAAACCTCCATTGAAGACACATTTACATGGCTCAGACATGAACATATACACAGTAAAATCTCAAAAAGCTAAACAGAAATGTCAGTATGCAAGATTCAGTAGACTTTGTCATAACTGGTCTTTTTAAGGCAATTGGATAAAGAAAGAAACTGAACATGCCAATTTTGTAATAGTAGAGAAGACAGCAAGAGTGATTTGAAACTATGAAAAAACCAAACTACAAGCAGAGTGGAAAATGGTTTCTATCCTTCAAGCAGCAGATGCTACAGCCTATAACCTTGAGCAGCTCTGTGAGCTCAAAATGTCATTCCACAGAGGGACGGCATAACTGTAATTACCACTTATGTTATGAACTGGATATACAAAATGTTCTATGCAACACAGCCAAATTCTGCTAAGCTTAATGACCAGTTCATCTGAAATTCAAAAATTAGTTGCTTTAGCTTCAGCAGCAAAGAATGAGAAAAATTAATGGAATGGCATAATGAGGCTAAGGACCACAACTGCTTAAGAAGAGATTATGAACTTGGGGTATTCCAGAATAGTATTATCAGATACAATTATCAGAAGAAAGTAAAATCCTAATAGTAAATCCTACTAGGTGGGAGAACAGTCTGTCCAGAGCAATGCTTCAAGTCCTGCCACTACTTCAGCATTCAGGAAGAAGAGTGTTTTCATGAAGAAGCCTGCAATGGCAAGGATACAAATATTTTCCACGTCATGGGACTATTTTCTGTAACCAAATTATCGCCAGGCCTTTTTTTGAATTCTGTCAGAAGCAATCTACTCAATGCATGTATCAATTTGTTTACCTATCTTAGAATATGAAGGATTTGTGATAATCACACATAAAAATATGACTTTCCCTGTCTGAAATGTAGCCTTCACATTGACTATAAAATATATTTCCATTTTGTTTCATAGCAATCCCTCTTTATTGAAAGTTGCAACAACAAATAAAACCAAAAAAAGAATAGCTATTACATTTGATATACACAAATAATGAAGAAGATATTATTATATATTTTTATAAAATTTCACAGCATTAGACAAAAAGAAAACAATATTTTTTTAAATTATAACAGCTTTCAGATTTATTAGAGAAAGACGCCTAAACCAAATACCAGGTAAAGTTTCTTCTTTAGTTCTCACCATTATCTTAGCCAATAAAATGTGACCTTGAAAACACTTTTAAAAATGAAGAGAATAAATCTGAAGACCCAAAGCAATATTCAAAAAATCCAGTGCTTTCCCACTCTAATTTTACTGACTAATTTTCCCAGAGCATGTAGAACTCAAGCAGATACAATCTGTATTTTCCATGTGGTTGCACAGGATGTGCTGTATAAACGGTTATAGAACAGAACAGGGGAAAAGATCAATTATGTCACTGATCTATCTTATGTCAGCAAGGATGCCAAAGGGAGGCATCTGAGACCGAAAAGTTTCAGTAATTCAATCACAAAATGCTATCAGGCCACTATAAGCATATTTTATTTCACTTATTGTATGCAGTCAGTGAAGTTTTTTATATAGACTGGTTACAATCAGAACTGTTAGCCCATTTTGCCAAGTTTCTGCAAAACTTTAGTTAGTTAGAAATAAAAGAGAGAGGGATATAGATGTTTTATGGGGTTGTCAAAAACCAGCAGAAAATAAAGAATTCTTGCAAACTTTTTTTTTTCCTCTACTCTGTCACCATTCTTTTTAGGACAGAGTAAAAAAATCACTTAGAATTGCATTTAATTAATTTTACATTTTCAGGCATGAAATTTTTCATTTAGCAGTTAGCACTGTTACTTCACTTCAAACTGAGAACACTTATTCTAAAGCTTTAAGTATTGTTTGTAAAAAACCCCTTCTATCTCTACTGTAACAATAGTTAAAAGGTCCAATTACAGAAATGGACATAAAATCTCCACTCAAACTACAGCTTTAAAATGGCTTGAAGGCAAATTTACAGTCAGGCCTGAGTTTCCCTCCACAGATTCAACCTTTGCCACATCTCAATTTTTAATAAAGTTTTAAAAGAGGAGCTTGTATTTGGCATAACTGCCAAACACTTTCATGCATGCTGTCTCAAAAGCAAAAACATGCAGTGCCACACAGTCTGGAGACCAAAACCAAAATTTTCACAATTATAAGACCAAGAAGGCTTTATATTCAAGTTTAATGTTAAATAAAATTTCAGTAGACCAAGAGAAGAAACTTAAGTTTTAATTATCACTATGTTTTTTAAATAGTATCAGAGATCCTGAAAAATGAAGAATTTATTTCTTTTTCTCCATTTGCTCTACCATGTTTCCTAATATTTCTTTCTTTCAATTAAATATGAAAATAATATTACAGATCTTTGAAAACAGCACCAAGAGATAGAGTAAGAAGCTAAGTAGTACTCTTTCAATTTTGGAGAAAGACCAAGGACAGCAGGTTTTGCTGGCTCTAACTCTGAATGGGGGAGAACTGTTACCTTTGTGGTGAACCACTACCAGAAATTAGAAAGGAAAGACATTTTAAAGCGGAAGATGCCATTCTCGCTGCAACACAGTAATAATCAATAACTGTAAATAAACAAGATAAGCTCACTATGAAAACCTAAAGGAAAACAAAAACACATGGTGCAGAAACAAGGGGACAGTGCCAATCTATCCTAGGTAATTTCAAATAAAACAGAAAAGTATGTTCAGGACTGAAGAGTCTCTCAGAAAAATTACCATATTTAACACTTTAAGCCCTTAAAAACCACACAGTTGCTTCTATTTATTAAAAAAAACCAAACCCAAACAAACAAACAATAATCTGTTCTTTATGGTCATGGTGAGGAGAAGAAATAACAGGTTCAAAAATATAGACCTTGAACACACAGAAATTTAGGTTAGATCTCTGGCGGGGAAAAAAAAGCCAGAAGTTGTAGAATAACCACCACTAAAGACTTCTACAGGCACATCAGATACATATTTGTCAGGAATACCAGAAGTACAGCTGAGCTTTGGGATAAACTATCAATTAGATTGTTCTTCCAACTCTGTCTCCCACACTTTCTCACAACTGCCATAACTTCTACACTCAGCTGGGGAGAAGAGACAGCGAGAAACAGGTGAAGAACTATTATAGATTCATGACTCTTGAAATCCTTTAAAAATAATCAGGGCAAACTAAGACATCACAGAATTTTGCATTAGAGAAGAGTAAAATTACTACAACATTTTTATCTGTCTTCAGCATCTTTTTTTAGTAGACTTGAGCTCAACAAAATACTTCCACCTGAACGAAGTTTGTGTGTTGATCTAAACAGATACCTTCCCTGTGTCAGATTTAGCAGTAATGACAATATTACCTACAAAAAAACAGTAACTCCAGTTGCATATCAGTGGTTTAACAAAGCTTCTGAATCACCCACCTGAAAGCTCAAAAGTAAACATTATCCTCTATGAGAAATGCTTTTAATATTGCAAGCCCAATGTTCTCTTTCTATGTGTTTCAGTCACAAAAACTTGTACAATAAAAAGCCAAACAGTATCTTTCAAAGTGAATTACTCTGATTCCTTTAACTTTTTTAATAGTTTAACCTACCTCAAATTTTGAATAAGATATATAAAAAGCATTGCAAAGACTGGGAACAGAAAATGCATGTATGTTAATACAAATATATTACATAAAATGCTGTGGAAAGAGTAAATTATTATTTTCTCTTATTATGCACAGTTTCCAAGAATAATCCTTCTCCAGTGTCTTGTTGCTACCTCACAATCAAGAACTTTTTTTTTACTTCACTTTAAATGAAGGTACTGTTCAGCACCAGAATTAAAATCACAAAAGCAGGCTTTTTAAATCTAGTTAGCTTCTAAGTGTGAGCTATGGGGGAAAGTTACAGTGTTGTTCTTCATCTCATTTTCAAATTAGACAGTCCAATGTTTTCTATTTATCTCCTCAGTTGTGAAGGCTCTCATCAATGTCCACAGTATGGAAAAGGATACAGCAAGATTAAAGCAAAGCAGTAGGAATGCTTGTGTGTTTATAGATCCATTAAGTCACTCTAAAAATAGCTTCCATGAAACCATATGACTAATAATCTACTAATTCAAATCTACTTTTCAAACAGCTCTATAAATTCTTGCAGATTTAATCAAATTTAAAACCAAGCTTAGCACTTCGCAGTAATTTGCCAGAGAAGACACATTTTTTAGTTATCATTAAGAACATTTTACTGTGTAGGACAATGTATTTTAGCATTTTAAGAACTTGCATATTTTTTAAATACAGCTTTAATGTAGTATTTCACAATCAACACATAAATTTATGACAATGTTTTCCAGTTTCCCCTTTCATTTTCTCTGCTAGTAGCAAGTCCTTCAGAAACATCTAATATCTTGACTTGGTCCTCTCCCTCCTGCAAAGTCATCACCAACTCCTCCAGGTTCACACAACTGATCCAGACACCTCCAATCGTTCAGACTTCATGCACACTTTTCTATGTGCCCACACTTTAAAAGATAAATTAATAAAAAAACAAAATCATTGTCTTCACCAAGAATACTTGACTTCCTTAAGCTTTAACTTCAACATCTCAAGTTCTTCTAATTTTGAAGCACTTTTCAAGTAATCAAGTTTTTTTTAAAAAATTTTGATTGGGCAAGCAAGTTTCGTCTTTCTAGTACTTTACCCTTTACCTCTCTTTCTGGACAACCACATCAACAAAGACACACACAAAGCACAGTGAAAAGAGGAAACTGAGATGTCACTTGGTTTTATCTCATGAGATGCACATTTTAACTCTAACTACATTAGCTTTTCTCTCACAGTGTTCACTTTGAAACAATTCACTGTGTGTTCAACCATTTTTCCAACTTCCAAAAAAAAGCTATGTTAAACTGACCAGTCTTTGTGCAGAAAGTCTTTGGTTCACTTTACACATTTAACTCCCATCACCTTTACCTGTTACCACTGTGCTTCTGGACAGTGCTGTGAACAAGAACCTCCCACAGCACAAGATCCTGCACTCTTTCAATTTACATAATTTTCCTGAGAACAGTTTAAAATTGTTATTTCCAAACTACTTACTATAAGTACAAGTTCCATTTTTCACATACAGATGTCTTCCTTACCATGTATTTTGGGTAAACTACTACGGCTTTAAACATGAGGGTTATAGGGCAAGAAAAGGAGCCAGACTTCAGCTCTAACATATACATCACAGACATATACAATGTATAAAACCCTGAAAAAAATCCTCAGTTACACTTTATGTTAAGCTTGCATTTAAAGTGAGGCAAGCACTTACAACATTGCATTCGTTTCTGCAAAGATGCAGTCATAGATACACTATGTCTACACAAAGCCCAGGGTTTGTCTGTATGAGCAGTCCATTGTGTTAAATATTAAACAGAAATGAAAAATGGCAGCAAAAAAAAAATCCAGAAGACTGGGATGTGTTAGTTTAAATGAGTTTAAAAGGAAAACATTGAATAACAAGCTTTACAGAGGAGAAATACCAGCTTGAACTGCAATACCAAACAGGTAGACAAACAAACAAGCATTTCCATCCTTTTATGTACCACCTCCACAGTAGGACTGGGAAATTTTCTAAAAAGTAGTTGTAGATGTCCATTTTAATTTGCTGTTATTTACTTGTTAGGAAAGGATTTCACTTAAAAGAAAGATTATTTCAGCTATCTTGGTAGCACAGCTGGCACTCCACATGAAAGTGTCAACAAAAGTTGCAGTGCCAGCACATCACAGCGAGAGAGAATCAAAAGTGTCAAACATTAAACACATTTTATTAAGGAAACCTAATAAGTTAAAGTTTTGAAAAGAAGTTAATTACAGTAGCAGAAGGGCAACACATTTACTGCTTACTCATTCCAGAAAGAGTGGAAAAGACAATGTCTAGAGTGAAGGTGTTCATTTTTGACAATGACACCCAAGGGATTTATCTCAAGGATCAGATTATTTAGCTTGGTAAGATCACAGTTAGACCATTATTTAGATACTTATATAAGAATTTTACATGTTAACTTTTGCCTTGTAAAATCATAGAATATTGTGAGTTGGAAGGTACATCGTGATTTGTAAGGGACATTGAGTCCGACTCTCATCTCCACACAGGATGACCTAACATTAAACCATTTGCACAAAAATGTTGCCTATGTGTCTCCTGAACACCTACAGGCTTGGGGCAATGGCCACTTCCCTTGGTACCTTGTTGTGTGCCCAACCAGTCTCTCAGAGTTATGAACTCTTTCCTGATATCACATCTGAACCTCCTCTGAAGTAGATTTAAGCCATTCCTTCCGCTCTTGTCACTGGACACCAGTGGGAAGACATCCCTGTCATTCTACATCTTTGGCCTATAAGCCTTAGTAATTTACATAGTTCTTTAAAGAAAAACAAAACAAGCAAAAGCCAAAAATTTTGACCATCTTTCTCTCTGCCTGAGCTGCTAGTTCAAAGAAACAATCAGCCATAAAAATTGTTCTTTCCTTCTCCTTCACTGCCACAAAACACAAGTCCTCCCCACAACACTAACAGATGTAAAAAAAATATATAATAAAAATGACAAAACTGTACAGTTTGGTTAAAAGCTAACTCCTACCATAAATGAAGTTATAGTGAAATTGTGAAGAGACTCTACTGGGTGGGTTAGCACTCGGTGCAAAAACCTGGCCTGAAATCGAGGGCAACCTAGGACGAGAAGTGTAGCCAGCTCTAGTAAGTATTGAAACCTAGAAAAGGCAAGTATGTACACTACACATTTTTGCACATTTCCCTATTTAAATACAAAAGGTGACGATAAACTTTTGATATGAATCTGAACTAAAACCGTTCCTTCCTCCACGTCTCTCTTACCCAAAGGACGCCTTGAAGAGAGCACCATCACCTACACCTGACACACACCTGACCTAGCTTCGCTTCGACGCCAGTTATTAACTCTGGGCATTTCTTTCGGTTAGCACCACAAACACGGGGTTTAACGTCGATCTCCCGCGAGCTCCTCGCCCCGGCTGTGCGCCTGGCCCCCTCGGCCCATCGCGGACGGCAGCGCACCCCTGCCCGGCGCAGGACGGCGGCCCTGGCCCCTCTCTGCTCAGAACCTGTGATCTCACGGCCCGCGACACCGCACGGCACCGGCCCGGGCAGGGGCAGCACGCTGGGGACCGCGATGCCGGCGCTGCCCCCTGCGCTCCCGCTGCCCTGGAGACGCCGCCGCCGCCGGCCATCACCTCCCGGGCAGGGGCGGCGGCTGCCCGGCGCCTCCTGCCCCGCCAGCGCCCCGCTCGGGGCTGGGGAGCGAGAGGGGCCGGCAGAGCGAGGCGGAGGCCAGGCGAGGGGCGCACAGGGACACGGGGACTCCGGAGAGAGAGGCAGCGCGACAGAGCGCGATGGCGAAAGAAGCGAACATCTCTACCTCCTTCTTTTTCTGTCCTCCCCCGAGCTGTCCGCAGAGGAGGAGCAGCAGCAGCAGCAGCAGGGGGAGGCGGCCCCCGGCCGGCAGGTGCGGCAGCGGCCGCCGCGCTGCCCCGGCACCCAGCGCCATGTTCCGCCCCCGCCGCCGGCACCTGCCGCACCGCCACGCCGAGCCCGCCCGCGCCCGGCCAATCGCAGCGCCCCGCGGCGCGGCGCCGCCTGGGAAATGTAGTTCTGCGGGGGCTGCGGCGCAGGGTCCCGCGGGCAGTGCTGGCGCCCGGGGATTCATTCTGCCCGCCTGGGCTGAGCTGCACTGCTCTCCGAACTCCCGGCACCCTGAAGCACAGGGTGCAACCCTGAATCGACACTGTAAAACAAACCAAGACACGAAAAAACACCAAAAAAAAAAAAAAAAAAAAAAAAAAACCCACCAAAAACCAACCCAAAATATAAAGGCTTCTGTCTTACGTGTTTATGTGCATACACTTTTCAGATTTCATTATGCACACACAAAGCCACCTCTGCAGGAAATAATATTAATGCAATACACTGATACAATTAGTTCGAATTTAATTCTCTGAGCATGAACTGTGCAGCTTTAAATTGATATTCTGATTCACGATACAGTCCTCAAATCAGTGATCGTATATTTCTTGAAAGTGCACACTGCAGTGCACAGGATAGGTAATGTTAAATTAATGCGCACATGCTTTTCTTTTTTTCCCTTGAATTGCAAGCACACTCTTTATGCTACATTAGTTACTTATACACATCTGTGCTGAAGACTCAGAAGGCAGAACTATTCATTTCTTTGGAGATCTTGCTATATCATTAGAAAGTTTTATGCATTTTGTAATAAAACTCCACAGTGAAATAGAAAGCTGAGTAACCAAGAAAGTATTTAAAAGTATCTGCTTATTTTGGGCAGAGAATTCTTAGGTGGTATTATGATAATATCAGATGCTACTCTGATGACACAGCTGACATCTTAGCACCAAGCAGTTAAAACATTAAATAGGCCACATTAAAAAATTAAATTGTGTTCCCTTCAGTTATATTTGCAACGTGCCTTTCAGAAGTTACATCTATGCCTAGGAACAGTAGAATGTATTCAAACAATCTACCAAACAATAAGTTCAAGAAAGTTCAGACCATTTATTGTCCACATCCATCAGATTCTGACTATTGTTGGGCAATAATAACGATTAAATGGTATGCAACCATGACATTGGATTACAGAGGGTTCTAAGACCTCTGCTCTAATGTATTGTTCAGAAATGTGTGATTTTGAATGCCCCAGAAACTTTATTTCCCTTGTCTTTATTTAGGAGATAAAAATTCAGTGGAAACTTTGCACTGGGACAAGAGAGACATATGTTAATTAGTGTGCTAAAAAAATAACATGTCATTAGAAAATCTCAGGCCACTCTTGATAAATCCAGAAGGTGATTTCACTGGAACCTTGTTTGAAAAACTCTTGGTATCCTCCTGAACCTAATAAACCATGGACCTTTCACATTGTCACTGTATGAAAAGAGCATTAAAACTATTGAGAACATAAAAACCACTGGGAGCTCTTCATTCCTTGAAAAGACTATGAAACTCATTTTACACAACTCAACTCTAATTGTCAAATTTCTTACATTTCTTTTTAATCAATAGTATCAGTTTTCAGTTGCCTGAAGTCCATACCTTAAGCAGCAAACAGCAACATGGACCGTTTTGTATTATTTCTTTTCTGTTCAGAGTGTCATATATACCAGAAATTTCATAGCCTGGTTGGGTTTTTTTTAGCTCACTGGATTAAGAAGACTTCACACAACTGATGCAGTAATCAGGATGTACTTGTGTACAAAAAGTGACCCAGGGAACCTGTATCTGTGAAGTGTTTTCCCACAAATATGGTACTCCGAGGCTACCTGGAGTCCATGTCAACAGGATAAACCTCATAGATTCTATATTCAGGCATAGCTGCTATACTGTGATGTGTATGAACGTGAACCTGGTAAGGAAGGCCTAAAATTAAAGGAAGACATCACTTTATTCTTTCTGTAAGGAATGGCAGAGGAAGGAATTTCAGCCTGGAAAGAAGTGCAGTGCTAGAGAAGGTGAGATTGATGTGAAGGATTACATGAAATCTGATTGTTTTACATTTGCTGTGTTATTGTTCTCAGGAGTTAGCTCTGTTAACAGAGTAATAAGGGGAATGGACATTCTTAGCTTAGAAAATAGAACATTTTTGGGTGCTGAAATGCAAATGCAATGCAAATGACCTCAGGACAACAAGGGAAGTACATGTTGGGTAAAAGTCTTCTAAAGGCTTAATAAAAAAAAAAAAATTACCTATGCATTTCTTGTGAACTTAAATTTTCCTGCGAGATGTGTTAAAGAAAAGTGTTTAAAAGCCTCTTGTGAGGTGGAAGACTGCCTTTCTTAATATCACACAAGCCCTCCTAAGATGTGATAGAATAATCAGAGAAGAGCTGTGGGAATTGTCTAGAGGGATTATCAGAGCAAAAACAAAAGCAGTGTGAGGGTCAGGTAGCAGAGACAGGATGAGTGCAGGAGCAGGCAATGGAGTGAGGGTACCTAAAACAATAGCAAATGAAAAGAAGGTGCAGCAGTAAGCAGGTGCCCAGTATGTTGCTCTGGAGACAAGGAATGTTGTGAAGGTTGGCTAGGGAGGATGAAATGAGAAGCAGCTAACATGAACATGACAAGTCAACAGATCACCAGCTCAGATCAGACCTTGCAATCCAGAAACACTTAAAAAGTTTTAACGACTAAAGGTAGCTGCATGAAGGGGAAACAGTAGCCTAACACTTCCCTAGGAGAAAAACATTTAAAAAGTGAACTTTTTAAAAGCATTTTAGTAATTCTTTGAAAATTAGTTATTCTTATCTTGTGGATCTACTTTTATTTTTTTTTTAATAAGAATATTCTTTGTATGCTATTCAATTATTGATTCATGAGTGTAGAGAATCAGCACTCACAGAACTGGAAAGTTTAATATAAACATCCAAAGGTTTATAGGTGGAACTTAAGCGGGCATTTTTTTTTCTTTTTAAGTAGTCTCCTTAAATTTAAATCTGACCTTTGTTACAGCCAATTAAGTCCTGACAGAAGACTTAAAGAAATTAGGGTTGGCCATATCCAGATATATATAAAAAAAGTTACTGCTTTGATTGTCAGGTATTGCCATTTTCCAAATTTAATTGGAAAAAATTTCCACAACCCTACAAATATTTTCTACAGCAGTACAGCATTGCAAGCTCCAAAACGACACACTTATTCCACAGTGGTGTTTTGATTTTTATGAAGTCCATCTCTGAAATATTTAGTTACAGTAGCAGCCCAGCCCAATGAGAGAAATGTCACATGAAGCTTATATGCTGCAGCTTCATGGAAAGAGGAATTGCATTTGTTAAAAACAAGTTAACATTCAACTGACATGAAATGATACAGTTTGGTTATTTTACTAAGCTATGATGAACCATCTTAGCTCCGGGAATGCTTATGTGTTTCCTTAAAACTAATGATATTAAAATATTTTTATGATTTTCATTAAAATTCCAAGAATATGGGAAAAAAAGATTAATTTCATTGTGATCTGGGATCAAGATAAATAATGTGTCAGAATTTTCTGCAAGAAATTCAGACTTCTGTTCTAACTCGTGTATCTGAAACTTGTAGAGATAATAGGCTTGCAAAGTGCTTCAAATTAGTATAATCGTGCTCTTTAGGAGAAGGGTGTGGTGTGTAGGTGATGATACAGATGAAGTGTCAAAGGTGGTAGCAAGGGCTTCTTCAAGAGAATATATTGCAAACTTCTGGACAAACACAGTTTCTTAAGGAAAATCTTTTACTACTTTTATATGGTCATTTAACAGTCACAAGTCAGAAGTTGCAAACTTTAATGTTGAAAAATGGATTTACTCTTACAATAAAATTTAAAGATACCCTCTTTTGGCTTTCAGCCGTCAGTCTTCAGAGAGCCCTTTTTCATTCAAGCCCCATTGATCTCTCCCTATCCAATGAGCCACATCACATCCAAGTCAGGTCTGAAGGGTGGTGTACTGAGTTATATATTTTCTTTCTGCTGTTGAAGATGAAGCGTGCAAAACAAAACTTAAGAGTTGCTGAGAGAAGCTGCCTCCCAGAGAGGCAAGTTGCCATTAATCAATTGCTGTCGTTAATAGGACTATTACTTCTCATAGATGTGCTTTTCAAGATACTGAGGCTCTAGGGTTTTGGCATTGCACAGATTTTGATGCATGCCATTGGAAAAAAACCTGCTCACGCATAAGGTTGGCAGTAGCGTAGCAGTTGCTGATTTCTGTTCTGGACTTTGTTTACTCTCAGTAAGGAAGATAAAACTGCCTAGCTACCTGTCAGCCATCCAAGCTTATCAGTTTATGGAGTAACCTATTTCATCCCTCCATTTTTTTGGGGGGGGGTGAGAGGGAGGGAAGAAAAAGAAAAAGAAAAAGAAAAAGAAAAAGAAAAAGAAAAAGAAAAAGAAAAAGAAAAAGAAAAAGAAAAAGAAAAAGAAAAAGAACCAAAAGAAAATTGCCCAGGCTAGTAATACTGAAAAATACCATCCTAAATTGAAAACAGACTAACAATTTTTTTCATAATGTTTTGTTCCTGAACAAAACACACCAATCCCTTCCTTGGGAATACAGCTATAGTACTTGTAAGAAAGCACGCTGTGTTTGCTTTTGCAAATAAATTTTATTAACATGCTACATACCCCTCATATAAAAGATAAGTACTATGAAGTCAGATTGACTAGAAAAGCTCATACCAACTTCACTTCAGTATTTTTCATTACATTTAGTTTTAGTAAACTTCTTCTTTGTGTATACAATTCTACTGATGTAAACATTTCTATCATCCTATTTCACTGACTTTAAGAAAGATTCCAAGAAATATTATACAAAGAATTAATAATTGGAATTGAATATTCAACATGAAATAATTAACAACTACACCAACACACCATACATTTAAAATTTTCTTTTGATTTGTAAACTTTCCTTTTGCTTTGTTCATAAATGAATTTCATAATATTATGATGAATGCACTGCATGTTATCGTGGATAAACAGACACATACAGAATAGAATAATCCATATATTCAAGGGAACTAAAACAGCAATATAAGCATAACCAAGAGGTTTTTTAGGATATATATTATATTTAAGATGTAAAATTATATGTGGATATATATAAATCTAGATATATATATAAATCTATACTATAAATCAGTAATGTGTGTTTTTACATTTGAGAGCAGGGCCTAAGCACAGATTGCATTATTGATTTGCCTAATTTTACCCCTATATTGTTAAAACAAAAGTAGCTCTGCTTAGGGATCCTGACCCTTGTTAACAAGTGCTGGTAAATTAATACATACAATAAAAATTTTTAAGCAGACAGAGCTTTTATCTATCAAGAAAATATCAATGCAATGCACCTCTTTCTTCTTCTGCGCATATGTGTACCTAAAGACTAATTTAGAAAAGTAATGTATTATGAATAAATATATAATCAGCTCTTTGGCTTCATAGTTGCATTTTTGGTGGATTTTGGTTTATATTAGTTTCTTAGCCTTGTTACAAACCTTGTTTTGGTTTGTTAGTTTTGGTTACTCTTATTCTAAAAGTTACTTTGTCTGTAAGTAGTGGTGTGTCATCTGTAATCTCATAAAAATATTTTTAACCTTAATGAAAAGTTACAGACATACATCAACATTATTGGATTGTGGAAAGCTTGGGTTAGGAAAATGAAAAGGAAAACATTTATAAAAATATTTCATTTCCCAATTAACAGCAAAATCATTTGCAAAAAATTAAGAGAGTTTTTAACTCCTCTGTAATAACTACAAATTCATACAATTTCCCAATTAATTTAAGATTTATATTTAATTTTGTCTTTAAGATATTTGCTTATTCAATAGCTGAAACTGGTTAGATGGATGGTGAAATCAGATACTTGATTTTTTGGGTTATCTGTCCAGTTCTTGCTCATGAACCTCTGGGCTTAAAAGCTTCATGAAATTTTTCATTGCTAACAAGTAATAGCAGGTAAAACTTAAAAGCTATTCCAATGATCACATATAAGTCATAACTGACCATCACTATAACCATTCCCCTCTCAACAGCTGTGCTATTACCTATGAAAACTCAAAGTTTGGCATTTGATTATAAAAAAAGGATGTGAAATTGCTCATGCATTTTTATACTTCACTCCAGAATCAAGACCAAAGTAAGCATTAGATACAAATTATAGAATATCCTGAGTTTGAAGGAAACAAGGAGGATCATTGATTCCAACTCCTGACTCTACATAAGAGGAACATAGAAGTTTCTAAGGGCATTGTCCAAATGTTTCTTGAAGACCAATAGGCATGACATGAATGTCAAAGTGATCCCTTCTGGGGATACAGGACAGATCCATGTCACCTAATTCTGTTTGAGTTAAATTTTTCTACACTACTCAAGGATACCATCTTAAACAACCTTAAACAAGGATACCAGTTTAAACAACTTTGTGGGGGATCAGAGGAATTACTCTTTGAGAACACTTATTTTAGCTGACAGCATAGACAGCATTTTTCAGAGTAGATATCGAACTGTTGATTGGTCGACGATGAAACTAATGAATATCATTCATGGAAATATCAATAAATATAATACTTTGGGTGAATGAATGAATGAATGAATGAACGAACGAATGAATGAATGAATGAATGAATGAATGAATGAATGAATGAATGAATGAATAATGCAGTCTGCATTTTGAAGTGCAATTACCAAAATAACTTTCCCCAAAAATCCTGAACCTTGAATTTCCTAATGGTAGCCAAGAGTAGGAGTTTTATCTTGCCACACAAAGTCTGGATTTTTATTTCTGGAAATGCAATGATAAATGTATAGTTGTTATAGGACCTATGAGGAAGACAGGAATATACTGAGGGACAAAGTGCACAAAACTTTGAAAAATTTATAGTACTAAAAATTATCATCCCAATTTCAATCATTGTCTTGGTTACTGTCATGTGGGTGCTAATTTAGGGTTGTGGTGCAGACCATTTTTTACTGCTTTGAGGATCATCAAAATTCAGGACATATAAAATACTTAGTAGTCATGGGTATGAATATTTCATTGACAAACAAAAAGAGAGTATGAAAAAAAATCCCAAGTGAAGTGGCTTAGGTGGTTATTTCAGTGACAATTTCCCTGTTGAAAGGTTTAAAAAACAACCCCTTTGAGATTGCTAGTTATTTCCTCTCTAGGAAAGTTAAGACCAACATAAATCATTGCTGTATCAATAATGAGTCTTTTACTTGTACAGAAAAAGGTTTGATCTGTTCCAATAATAATTATTATACAGTCTTGAAATGCTGTTTAAATGAAGATACCAAATATTTCTGTAAAACACCAGTTCATATTGTGTACTTTTCATGGAAGAACAAATTAATGTTTTATTAGTCAAAAGAACATAATTTAAGGACTACTGAATATTGTTTAGTTTAATGTGGATGGTCAAAACTATTTTTAATCACTAAAGGTGACTAGAATACAAACTAAAATTTAAAAAAAAAGTTAGTCTCTTTAACGAAGCCATTAAAGAGTTAGTCAACTGCAATAACATCACTTAAATTCTAAATAATCTCTTAAGGAATGATATTAAGAAAGAATTAACATGCATTCACCCAAGCATACGCTTAGGAGAATGCTGATAGCACACAAATTTAATTGCCCCCTTTAAGTATTCATGACTTTCAGAATTTTTTATGTGAGTACAAAAGGTAAAATTTACTCTAGACAATGTGCAATGAATTAAAATATGGTAAAGGACCCTAGACTCAGTTTGTGAGAGATGGCTAGATCATGGATATATGAGAAATGTATGAACTTCTTTAAGATTCTAGGGAAAAACCCAAAGTTCTTCAAAGAGGAAGCAGAATTCTGCTGTGTAAAATGCTCCGCTGTGCTGTTTATTGTTTTAACCAAAACAGTAAGTTTAGTTAAAACAGTAAGTCCCAACTTTAAACAGCTCTTCCTATGATCTAGAAAAATCAAACGGTTCTAGTAAGACAAATACAAAACATGGTAACATAAAGTGTGTTTCTCCAGAAAACAAAAATAGTCATGCATATTGAAGCCTTTGCATATGACATTTTCAGAGGAAAAGGATTTTGTAAATCTAACTATCTTAAATATTTTACTTATTACAGTGAGCAACAACATAAATATGTAAATTATGCTATCCATCAAGCATATGAGGATAATTTTAAACACTTGATATTAAGTGAAGGTAATGGAAATATTTTAACGATCTATAATAATCGGAGTATATAATTTTCTTAATGACTTCTTTTGCATCCCTGTGGATATTTATTCCTCACAGAAAGCAATTTTAACTTACTGTGGATAGAAAATGACACTGAATTGCATAGCCTTCTAACTATTATTACTGTTAATACTAATGTTTCTGAAAGATCACATATTTCAAAGTACTGGTACACCTGATAATTTATATTTAATATGAGAGAGATTTTTGCTGATAATTATTTATTTCCTAAAAAAATATAAATCCCTCATCAATTCCACTGGAGACAGTGTTGTCAGATTCTTTAAAGTCATCAGGACAGGTTCTCCAAATGGGAACACTATTAAATTATATTGTTGGGATGACAGCTCAGTTCACAGGCTATAAATGCTTCCCACTAGCATCTTTATCATTCTGAAATCATTTTAGTGTTCCTTGAATGCTGCAAACTATTTAATACTCGTACTAAGAAAAAGAGATTTTTCTCCACTGAGCAAATCTTTCAAGCTATTGCGCATCTCTCCTACATACAGAAAATTTTCAACATTTAATTTGCATGTATGTTAAAACCTACCTATATGGCTGTATTATAGGAAAGCGAGGGAATAAGGTATCAGAAGCCTAGAGGCAGTGAGAACAATCTCCCTTCCCTTCACCTCCCCTGCTACTCTGTGAAGACCTGGGACCTATGGAAAACATTCTCACAGCTTTTGTGTTTCCCTGATTCCCAATGACTTGGAATGATATCTTCAGAAATAAAAATTATGGTACCCATAGGAACTGCCAACCTTCAGATTCATCTTCTGATCTTCCTAAGATTATATAGTGCTGCCCTGCCTAACAGAAGGACTAACATGCCTCCATAAACTGTGTATATTGAGAATTTCAAAGACCACTCTTGCCAGTTATAAGCTTCTCTCACAATTAGCAGGCAAAGACCACCTGCCACCCCNTTGCCTGTATATCGCTTGCTTAATAAATCTTTTTATTCACCATAATTGGCTTTAAGCGACTTTTGTCGATAACACACCCCACCCTTTCCCTGTTCAGCTTTAATATACTCCCTTAACCTCTTGTAGGAAACTCTAAGCCATCCACCTCAAGCAGCTTATTATAAACATCACACACATACCCCACATCATGATTCAGCTGTTACCTATGGTGCTATGACCCAATACCTCATGCTATTATGGTAAGCAGAGTTCAAATGCTTGCATAGTTAAGCAAAGTTTGCCAGATGTGATACTTAGTGGGTTCTTAGTTTTGTTAGCTTTGTGTCCTAGCTTGAAGACAGGTGTCTGCTAAGGAAGGCAGGAGCCTCCCTTGGAATAGGAAATGTAATCCCCTTCCCTCCGAATTAGTATAATTTTGAAATTAAAGGGGGCTTTCAGGCAATGTTGTGGGAAAAGGAATAACAGTTCTTTACTAATATATATATATATCAAAACAGACAAACAACAACAATGGCAACCACAACAAACAAGAACAGAGCAAACCCCCAGTCCAGTCTCTTCTTGCTCCCTGTTAGCAGTTGGGCAGGACGGGTGCGATGGCTCCTCCTCGGCTGCAGGGGGCGCTGTAGCGCAGGTCTCGGCTGTCTCTCCGTGGCAGTGATGGCAGGCACGGCCCCAACAGGGATGGAGCCTGGACTTCTTGTAGGCAAAAACCCCGAAGCTGCAGCAGGGGTCCGGCAGGGCTGGGCAGGGCAGGGCAGCCCGACTCCCAAGCCACGGCTGGCAGGGGCTGGCTCCGGGAGAGGCAGGCAGGCAGCAGGAGCCAGGAAAATTCCACAGTGGTGCCAAGCAACGGCAGCTTCCCTCTCTTCTGAATGCCGAGAGGCAAAGAGGGCCAGCTACTGCTCCCCTTCCTTTTTCTCAGCCCAGCTGTCCCGAGATCTCTGCCCCCTTCAAGAGGGAATGTCCAAATAAGGGAATAGCTACTTACAAGTTCTTTTACTCGACTAGTCTTTCTATTGTTTTTTCTAAGCACCCAGTCGTTATGGTGTCTTAGCAACATATGGGCAAAAATTCCCTAAGATAAGAGAAACAAAAAGAAGGATTCCAAACCTCAACACTTTGTTACAACTGCTGCCAGTAATAGAATCAGCTTCACAACATGGGAGGAAATCCTTGTCCTCTTGCAGATCTGTTCTGTATCCCCTTGTTAAAATAATATCATTTACATTAATTTATTAAACTTGCATATCACATTCTAATAACAGCAAATGAAAACCAAAGAGTAACATTAAATGCAAACCAAAGAGAAACAACTAAAAAAAAGATAATTTTAGAGAACAGTTACAGGATGGAAAAACAGCAATTATGTGTGACCTGGGGGCTATGATAATATGCTATGACCTCTCATTGCCATGCAGTAGCCATTTGGTGGTTCCCTAACACAGTTCTTCTATGCATAAGCAAAAAGATATAAAATTGAAATAGAAGAGTACTACTGCTTCTCTATGGAAACTAGTGAGACCAAACCTGAAACATTCTATCTACATATAGTACCTTCACTTCATGAAATGCAGTTAAAACCAGAATAATGTAGAAAAATTACTTATTTAAGAGATTAATGTAAGTTCTAACTTATCTTACAGTAAAGACTGAGCAAGTTCAAACTACATAACTGCAAAAATAGCTACAACATAACATGATTAGTGTCAACAGGTCAGTGTAGAGAAAAGAATTTGACAATAGCTTTCTTTAACATATATGAAAAAGACATGAGCAAGGATCAGTGATTAGAAACTGAAGTTAGATTCGTCCCAAGTAAACTGCAAAATATCCACAACACTAGCAGTGTGCTGTTGAAAGGCTACTTCAGATATTCCCAATCACTTGAAATCAAAACTGGATGGAAGATGGTATTCTTATGTATACATTGCAGTTCGAAGTTACAGCCTATCTCCAGAGTGAACAAGTGAAATTCAGTGGTCTCTTGCAGATATTTGAAAGCATGTTTTCAGGAGTATTCTTTGCATTTATAATCTATGTAGTATTGTAATACAATGACTTGCCTTGAGTTTCGTGTTGTTTTATTAATGGTTATTTTAAATTTTCTTTTCAAAGTTCTTAATATTCAAATACTGAAAATCCTGCACCGTAAGAAAAAGTCAACAATTAAGCTGAAATGATGTCTTTAAGCTCAAGGACATTTATCAAAAGCAAAATTACTTGCTTGATTTTATTTATAAAATCTGTCTGAAATATTATGTCAAAACAGATCGTTCTTGACACTAGTGTAATCAGAAACAAGTAAAAAATGTTAATCAAGCAAGAGATGTCAGACTTGGTTTTCTTTCACTCAGTCTGTAGTCATAATTTCCAAAAATTTGCCTCACTCTACAAAACTTAGGTATGTTTGTTCACTAAGTACTGCTTAGAAGTTCCTTGCAAGCAATTTAAATTTATATGTAGTATTGTACAGATGGAATCTGGAGGACAGAATCAGTGACAAAACAAATTTTATTCATATGATCTAGAACAAACAGAACTGCAGGAAGAAACAATTTCTATTCCTTCTTTTCTCAAAACTCAGTCAATCGAATAATTACAGAACTGTTTATGTTGGAAAAGCCTTTATGATCATAGAGTCCAACCATAAACGTAGTACTGCTAAACCCACTGCTAAACCATGTCACTAAGTGCCACATCTACAGATCTTTTAAATAACTCAAGGGATGGTGACTCAACCACTTCCCTGGGCAATTTGTTCCATTGCTTGACAACTGTTTCAGTGAAGAAAATTAATATTGAGTCTAAACGTCCACTGGCACAACTTGAGGCCATTTCCTTTTGTCCCATTACTTGTTACTTTGGAGTACAGACTGGCACCCACCTCACCAGAACCACCTTTCAGATACTTTAGAGAGCAGTAAGATAAAAAGACTTGAGGTGATCTGTGTGTGATCACCAGTCCTAGACAATCAATACACTTAAGTTCTAGAGATTTCTCTTCATGACAAAATTATCACAGACAAAACAAATGTGTTCTATATTTACCATTTACACTGCAATTCTTTAATTGGTATCAATTGATAAAAGGACTTGAATGAATCAAATATGGCTGAGAACAGGTGCCTGATACCAAAATAACTATATTATTTATTTCTGCCCATATAGAAATTAGATTATTATTTACATAAATATTTTCATCTAAACAGAGTATGAAAAGAAAATTCTAGCTGCAGAAAAGGTGTCTTGGCATTAAAACCCCAAAAAGACATTATTCTTTAAATGTTCACAGGCTTCAAACCAACTTTGACATCTAAGGCTTTAGCTCTAAGAGGACTGAATTAGGAAAATATAAAGAGTATTCTTACAGGCAGGTATACTCTGTCATTCTTTAACAATTAAATTAAAAGGTGGACAATGAGTCTTATGTCAGCAGTTGAGTGTATCACTATACACTGTGACACAAATTAATCAGCAAAAGCACAGCATTGCAGAATAGTGTTGCAATAACCTCCTCCTGTATAAGCAAGGACTTAGGCTTAATTTTTAAACAATAGACTAATTCTTCTTTCCTGACATGAATTTAAGGTACCTATCATGTCTTGCTTGTTTTACCATTACCATAGCAAATGCAAAAAATTTGCAGTCTTTATTAAGAGCTTTAATGGGAATCTTAGATTGAATCATCTCTCCCAATTAGGGGATATTAAAAAAAAAAAATGAAATGCAAGTGTTCTTTAATTCTGTATTAATACGACGGCTTAATCACAATTTAGGGTTATAAGCGTGAAAAAGATAGAATTTCTTGAAAAATTAATCCCAGCAATCTAATTAATCTAATCATCACAAATTATATTCTTCCTGAGTATTATATATTCTAGTACACATAGAAATATAAGAAGTGTAATTTATAGTTAGTCCAATAAACAATCTGCTTTTTATGTTACTGTACTGCTAGTACCTCAAGTACCATGAGGTGTGTTAGTGTTTGTTGACCTTTTTGGACAATTTTCTTTGAAAATACAGTTTTGAGAGCCAAATCAGCATTGCAGTGTAAGAACATATCCAAACTGCAAATGTAAAACATTTTAAACTTTTGGTGGGTTGACCTTGGCTGGATGCCACTGTCATTCCCCTCCCCAGCTATAGCAAATGGCTCATGGGTGAAAATAAGAGCAGGAAGAGATCATTCACCAGTTTCCATCACAGGCAAAACAAACTAGACTGAGGGAAATTAGTTCTATTTATTACCAATCCAATCAGAGTATGGTAGTGAGAAATAAAACCAACTCTTAAAAATACCTTCCTGCCACCCCTCCCTTCTTGCTAGGCTCAACTTCACACCTGAATTCTCTGCCTCTTCCCTCCAGTGTCACGGGGGGACAGGGAATGGGGGCTGGAGTCAGATCATACCACGTTGTCTCTGTCACTCCTTCCTCCCCAGGGAGAGGACTCCTCACACTATTCCCCTGCTTCAGCATGGGGACCCTCCCATAGGAGACCATCTTTCACCAACTTCTCCCATGTGAATCCTTCCCACAGGCTGCAGTTATTCACAAACTGCTCCAGTGTGGGTTCCTCCCATGTGGTCACAAGTTCCTGCCAGCAAACCTGCTCAAATACAGGCTTCTCTCCCCGTGGGTCTGCCAGGATCTTACCCCTTTGGGCATCCACCTGCTCTGGCAAGGGGTCCTCCAGGGGCTGCAGATGGATCCCTGCTCCACTGTGGAGCTCCATGGGCTGCAGGGGCACAGCTGCCTCACCATGGTCTGCACCATGGGCTGCAGCAAAATCTCTGCTCCAGTGCCTAGAACATCTCCTCCCAGTCCTTCTTCACTGACCTTGGTGTCTGCAGGGCTGTTTCTGCCACATATTCTCCCTCCTCTCTTCTCAGACTGGATTTGCTCTTGTGCAATTTTTTCCCCTTCTTAAGTGCATTATCCCAGAGGCACTACCACTGTCACTACTGGGCTCAACCTTGGTCAGTGGCAGATCCATCTTGGAAACAGCTGGAATTGGCTCTGTTGGACATACAGAAACTTCTGGCAGCTTCTCACAGAAGTCACTTCTGTAGCCCCCTGTAAGAGACTAGAAGGATTGCTAGCTCAAAACAATTTGTGTGCATGTGTGGGGAAAAGGGGCAGGTTTGGCTTTGCCTTTGGTGAGATGATGTACTCCCCTAAACACCCCAGCCCTCCCTGGGGTCTGTATCCCAGCCCCACAGGGACTGCCAGTCCCTGGCACACCAGCAGCCATGCTCCACACCTGCCCCTGGAGCCCCCAGTCCAGCTCCTGAGTTGTTAGAAGACTGAAAATCCCACCTGGGGGAAGGGCCCAGGAGGGCCAAAGGATACTTAAGCCAAAGCATGAGGTGTGTATATGTCTTGACCTTATCTTGTCTTGGACTTTCTTTCAGTTGAACAATGTTGGAATCTTTTCTTGGAGTTTTGAGTTACTTAAAATTGGATGGGCTTGGAGTTTGCTGAGTTGAATGGGCTAAATTAATGCTTTGTGAAGCATTTTATGTGGATTGAATACTGCTTTAAATGTTTGCCAAAGTTCTCTGATTTTCTGAAGTGCCAGGAAAGTTTGTTGTAGTTTTGATCTCTTGATAATATCTTGGTATTTCTCCCACACATCTAAATCAGAGTACATGAAAAACTGTAAGCCCTTTTGAGTCTTGTTGAGTCAATTTTTTGTGGCCTTATACCCTCTATGTCCCATGCTACCAAAAACTTGCCATGCAAGACCAATACAATGCTACTTTTTTGTAAATATGTAAATATTTTTTGGAAGTCTGTTGGTGAAAATAATATCTTCTCTGACTGCATTTATTTAAATTTATTTTTATAATATGTAGCTTAGAATCATTCATTATATACATTTACAAATGAGAATAGGGAGTGGTTGTTTTATAGCTCTTGTTTGAAATTAAATGTGACTAAGCAACAATAGTGTGTTAAAAATTGGCAAATCCTTAGTACAAGTAAAACTAAGAACTGTGGTATAAGGGAGATTTTTCATATTTGGTTACAAAAGCTTGACAACAGTGTGATTCTCTGTTCATTTTGGAGAGTGTGCTAAACTTGAAATGAAAAATGCAGTACTGAAGAGGTCCTCCAAAAGGACAGAAAGGAGCTTAAAAACGTTCAACAGAACAGCAACTAGAATGATCAAAGATATGAAATAACTTCCATATGTGGAAATGGGATTCTTAACCTGAAGGATGGTCATGGAAAAGGCAGACAATGACCATTTCTCTTAACAATTTACTCAAATTATAGTATGGCAGTCTCAAAGAAGCTACAAATACCCTTTATATTTCATTTTTATACTCTTTCATGGTCATCTACTGCTGCTCATTCTTCAAGATCAGTAAATCAGGCTACATACTCTGAGTACAGCCGTTCTTAGGTTTTATGGACCTATGCTAAATATAATGTGATAAAAATGTGTGTAATTTATCTTGTGGAGTAGATGATTGGGTGTTACATTGCCAGGATTCTCAGCAACAAAACACACATTTGTAAAAATAAAATTTTATTTGACTTTTAAGATTTCATACAGTCTTTCTAGTGTTCCTAATACAACAGAACTCCTATTGTTACAGTCATTGGCACGTGAAGCATAGGAGATTGAAATCCTCGATGTCTTGGGTGCTCTTGGTTTAGCTACACAAGGTAGAGCTGCTTCAGTTTGTTACTGTATGTTTGCAACAACATTATCTGAGGGGGCAACTGCAGTGGTCACATCTTTTTTTTTTCTGAGTGTGTGAATATCTACAGTACAAGGAAGACAGCAGATCTGTGTCTTCAGAGGATCTCAGGAAAAGAAAGATTGTCATAACTCCAATCCTATTTACGTTATTCTTTTGTCTGTTCCCAGATGAAAAGATAAATTAAAAAAAAAAAATCATACTTGTCTTGAAAGCCATTTAAACATCAGCTTACACAAAATGCCTTCAATCTGTGTTAGGTTCTGTGGGGACAATCTTTCAGCTAATTATTTAATACATATCCATATAAATGTAAGTACCCAGAGCAAAGAGATTCAGCTCTGGATTAGGAAATGCAAATCAGCTCCAGGAATACAAGCAGCAAAGCTAACAAGAGATTAGCGTAGAAGCTGCAAAGCTAACAGGGGATTACCTTTCAGAAAAGCTTACTAGTTTATCATTATGAACAAAAAATATAACAAAAAAGATGAGAACAAGAATAACTATGAAGAAAAACATTCAGGGTAAAACTACTAAACTGTTCCTGCAGTGAATATATGGCTATATATTTCTAAGCACAGGCCTGAAAATATACTTCACACCAGACCTACCTCCAACCAGGTACAAGTCAAGTGTGCTTTTTAAAGCTAGGTACTTTAAATTAATTTCAGAGCCTCACCCACATTATTCAGTAGCTGAGTTTCAAGCATGCTCCTGTCCAGAGACTGTTGGACTCCCATTGTAAACAGGTAAAATGAGTTTGCCTTAGAAAATATAAGGACGTTTGGGCAGAGACCTTGGCTACGTGGCTGATACTACTTCTGTTTCCAACATACATACACACACTCACACATATGTATAAGTACAAACCTGAAGGACACATCAGTCAAAAGAAAGGTGTACTGTTGGGAGGCATTAAGTACAAGAAGTTAGAAGGTTTGTAGGAATAACAAACTATATAAATAAAATGTTAAAGCAGTGATGTCCTAGGGAATACTGGAAATCATATTGGTGCAACTAAAAGTTGTCCTGAAATGTGGAAACTGACACCCAAAGTTTATTTTGTCCACAGAATAGCAGAACTGCATTGGTTATTTCACAATATTCAGTTTTCTTTTAATTTGTTTATACTATAATTATGTCTCACTGTACTATCTGCATGGCAAGTTTGAAAGCTGAATCCAGTTCAGATGGGATCTCGCCTGAAAGCTGAATGCAATTCAGATGGGGTCTCACCTGAAATAATTATCAAGGTTTTTCTTGGAAGCTGAACACCTCAACTCTACGTTCTGCTTTGATGGGAGCAAGCATTTGCTCTTCATTACCTCTGTTCCATAGACTGGGCAACAGACACCTTCCTGAGAGGAAGCTTGGAATTCATTGGTCTTGAGAGTATCAGACATACCCAACCTGACTCTCATACTCTTACCTGCTCTGGTTTTCTATTAAGATATTGTTTTGACCTGCTTTTTATAATTTTAACTGTCAATAATTACATGGTTTCTGTTCTGGAAGTAACAGGAAAGTTATAACACATAAGGGATCTGAAAGATAATTGCAGTCAACTTCAGGTCCTTTCCTAACCAAAACCAAAACAGCAGTCCTTTAGAAAGTTAAAGATTGCAAGAAATACCTCCATACACTAGCAAATGAATTAGGAAGCCTTCTCTTTGCAAAGCTGGAAGTATAGATAAAGCGTAATAAAAAAATTATGAATATCCTGATTTGTTACACACTGTCCCTACCATAGTGGATACATATGAAACATTGTACATATTCATTTCTGTCTAAACCAACTATTATGTCCTTAGCTGTCTGAGGAGTTAACTTACTTGATATGTGTAATGAAAGGCACATAAATTTTTAAACACTTTAAGTATTTAAATTTCAACGTCTTGATCCCAGTCTTGTGTTTAGATTGCAGACAATGCAAGTAGAGCACATTCATTAAAGTTCATGTACATATCTCTGATGGTCTGGACTAAATTCACGCTGAAGTATTTGCTCTTCACAAATATTTCAATGAATCATATCTGTTACAGCTGAATTAGCAGCAGCATTAAAGGATATTGAAGTAAATCTGTGTGCCTAGTTCTCCAATGACAGGACCTTGTAAAAACCTTTAAACAAATGCAAAGAGCAAATCGTTTACCATCCCTATTTAGTAGGCTGTTGATACACTGAAATTGGACAGGTGTAAATTAAAATTATCCCCACAAATTTACTTAAGATGCTAGATTAATTACATTTTACAACGTGATTATGCTGACATAATGTCTGTGACATGCATATTGCACATTATTTCACTTTTGGGTAAGTCAGTCTCAAACCATTCATACTTGAAACCCTACTATTATTACGCCTCCCTTAAACTGAAGAGTGTATTTGTGATGGTGTCACTCTTGAATAGTGCAGGATAAGGAGGAGATGGATCTGTTTGCCAATTTGTCTTCCCTCTGCTGCTATAGATAACTAGCCTTCAAGACAAGTGTGCCCACATATTTTACTCAGAATTCTGTGCTTATTACTACTAAAACACAGAATAATATTTGCAACTTTTGAACTGCAGCACTACTTTTAACACATAAAAATATAATCTTTAATTCAAAAAGATTGACATGGAATTTCCTGTGGAACATGTAAAGTTACTGCAACTGTCTTTATGACAGTTCTGTGGGATGTAAGCATCTTAATCTTTTAGGCTTTACTGAGAGTCTCCTACGACTCTGGGAAAACAATTGCAGGCTGATGGCAATTAAGCCTCCAATACCAAAATCACCTGTTTCTATTTAACTATGATGTATCTGCTACAGTTATAATCCTCTACCACAATAGTCACAGAATATGGTATCAACAATATCAGAAAACAGCAGTTATTTAAGAGAAAGCTGAAGACTTGGCTTTTTAATTCCCTTAACATATGGTTAGTGAAGATTTCAGTCTATTTTCAGATTTTAAAGTCTCCTATATGCTACTAAATAGTCTTGACTTAAATAAGCTGTGGGTACTTTGCATGTTATGCTCTGAGTGTTCAAATTCATCTTCCTCCCACCTTTTTGCCTGCCCCCATGACCCTCCTGAAAGATAGAGTCAATAATGCCACTTTGTGATTGTATGTTCTGGAAAATTCTTCCACCTACACAACATTTGCAACAGACTTACAATTTTTCTTTCATTATTAAAATTACAATAAGCACTTATATTGGAAAGACTATAATTTCTACCTGAACTTCCAGGTTTGACTGGGTAGTTTAGATTTTCTTCTTGGGAAAGAACAAGGGCACCTATGATCTTACTACTTTTGACAAGTAACTTTGATATATTACTTACTAAGTCTCAATAACTTACTGCAGTACATGCAGTTGGATGGCCGGATTCAGAAATAGCCTTTAAAAGCTTCATTCTCATGCTTGCTGGTTTGTGGAGCAAGATAAAATATTGATCCTAAAGACTTTACCAGATTTCATGCTGTATTTTTCTTTTCTTTAGACAAAGTAATATGTTCTTTGTCTTAAATTACTCTCAAATTGGTTTGAAGTAAAAATTCTGACCTTTAATAAGTCAAAATGTATATGCAGAAAAAAAAGAACATGTATGAGTGCTTATCTCTAGTAGGAACTTGGACAATACTTACTAGCGTCTTCAAGAAAAGCAGCACTTTTAGATATTAACAATGCTGGCTAGAAATCCCCCACATACACATCTCAGTTGACTAGCTATAAGTAATGCACTTAGAAATTGTTTTTACTACTCTTATTATTTTTTTTCTTTAAAGTGATTAAAGCTGAGTGATTGTTTATTGTTTACTGAGTTTGGGGGTTTTGTTTGTTTGTTTTACCATACGTGACAATGTATTTTAAGTCATTTGTTTTAGGTTGTAATCTGTGCATGATACTTGCTAAGTTACTTGCAACAAATATAGCACTATTTCCTTTTTGGCATATTGACCCTTGAGATCAAACTCTCAGATAGTGTAAAACTTCTGTTCTGGGTTTCTCCCCAGCTACTTTTGTTTAGTTTTCAACTCCTAATTGCTATGTTTAGATTTGCTCCCTGGTTGTTAATTTCTTGCTTTCAGAGAGCAAAGTCCACTAATTGGCTTAGAAAGTTATAAGGGACCAGAAAAATAACAAACTTCTGTGCCCTCCACAAATATGTTCTTCACCTGTTAATTATGCTGCTAATAATGGATATATTTTAATTTTCCCAGGTTTTTTTCTTTTTTCCCTGTGATTTAGCCCCTAAGGTCAGTGTGCTGGTTAAACCACCACAGACGGGTAGCTGCATGGATGCTTTGCCCACTTGGTTAGCAAAACCTAGAGGGAGGAAGAATTGCTATTCCAGCTTTCTGTGATACTTTGAACTGCAAATGCCACTATGCCAACCACGTGTAACATTACTATCAGTAACCACATAATAACACTTGGGTTCACACCATGTGCATTACCTACATGCAAAACTGTGGTTGAGAGTTTGGCCTAGGGGAGTCTGCATTCTAATTGTGTTGTACCTTGCGTCCTGGTCCTTCTCCTTGGTAATGCAAGGCCAAGACCATTTCCACTGCTTTATTGCCACTCCCTATCATGTCACACACTCATAGATGCTGTGCAGAACTAATTTTTTCTGCCAAAACAAGGCCTTTGGCAGAACTGTCATGGGCAGTTCATCCACTCTTACTTGTTGCAGGATTCATGGTAGAAGTATCTCAATCTATCTTATGTTAGCACTTCTTCCAAAAAAGGTAACACGTTGTTATGAGATCAGCTCTTTAACACTTCCTCTGTGGCCATTTTATTGATCCAGGTGATTCCAGGGGATTTCCAATACTGTGGGATTCACAATGAGTCCCACTCATTCTCCAGTGCAACTACTTCTAGGGTTGTCCACCAGCAGTAGTACAGCCTGAGTTGATCAGAGCAAGTACATGGTACAGTTCCAGGTACACAGAGCAGTGCAGGCACTTTAGCGCATTGGTGCCTCTGACAGGTTTTCCTGAGTCCACTTCCACCTTCACTTTGAGAAAGTCAGAGGTACACTACTCAAAAATAACACATTGGCAAGGCAACATATTTGGGCTGTGTACCTATTACCACCCGCATAGACGCGTTATCTTAATCTACCCTTGCGTCATAGTCTGGGTTTGGTGCTTCATTCCCTGTGTGATAATTGAACAGAATTTGTGCTAGACTGAGATGCTGATGGTGCAAGATGCCTTTAATACAGACTTTTTATACAATTTCTTTCTATGCAATCTAAATCTCAGTGTGTCAGGATTCTGAACACAATGGTATGCATGAGGCTTTTCTGTTGGTATTTCCCAATTTGTGTGCTTGTTTCAATTTGCAAACCCAGTGATCTCTAGATATGTTTTTATTTGAATGTTTCACATTAAAAATGCAAAATATATGGAAGTACAACCAGCTGTTATCTAAATCTGTTTAATTACTTCTTGAACACCTTTGACTAAAACTTGTGGTGACACAGGCACACACATGCTACATTTGCACATTGGTTTTGTTGATAACTTTATTTTTTTCTGAATGTTGAAATTCTCTATTAAATATTGCAATACCGAGCATAGTACAAGAGAAAAAAGCAACACTATGTGTTTTTCTGTGTTCAGAAACTGTTGATAAGGTATAAAGAAAGAAAAATAGGCAATTTTCATCCCAAAGATGCACATTAAAAAAACTGGGATGACAACCATAAAATAATAAAAGTCCTACTGAAATCAAGGCAAGTGACAATGACAGCAGTTCCAAAATTCATCAAAATTTTTGTGGTTTATTAATTATTGGCGATATTATGTATCTACATGGATTATATTCAGCTTTTGATGAAATTGTTTTAAGTCAATAAAGGTAACCGCAAATCTAATAAATTTTGTCTTTTGACAGGTTTATTTTTCATACAACTACATGTTTAACAATATAAGTAGCTTTAACAAAGTAGATCTAAACAGGTACGTGTCATGTATCAGAATAATAAAGAGTCATCAAATCAGGGTGCTTCTGGTAGTTCTCTGCTGAGAGCATCTGAATGCTACTATTGAACATTTTTGTTACTGTTCTAGCATGAAAATACTCCTTAGACATACTGCTGACAAAACTTGGAGACTGTTTTGTTATTATCTGTTATCATTACCAATCTTTTTGAATCACTTAAATCATAGCAGGCATAAGACATTCAAGAAAATAATGTTTTATACATCTATAAAAAATAATTTCAGTCCTTGGTCATGTACAGGGAAATCTTACAAGAGAAAAACAGTTCACAGTAACCTCAGTGTAACCTGATCCTTGGCTGTAAACAAAGAAGTGGGGACTTAATCTCTCATGGTGATGTGGTTGACTGCATTGTTGGAATACTGCATATTCTACTGCTGTTCATGTTTAACAAATTGGAGAAGGCAGAGAAAAGAATCAAAAATCACTGAGTGCTGAGAAAATGCCTTGGAGGAAGAGACTTAAAAACCTAATCTGTTTAGCATGTCAAAAAGAAGATTGAAGGGTGGCTTGACACAGTGCATAAGTATTTCCTTGAGGAGCAGATACCTGGCATTAAAGATCTTTCTACTTTAGCAAAGAAAAGCTTTAATAAACCATAATAACTAGAATCCAGACACAGTCAAGTTAGAAAGAGGACATGAATTTTTAATAAAGAAGGATGTTTGTGCACTGATTCAAGCTGATGGAAAGAGACAGAATCTAACTGTTGATTTTTGGTACAAGACCAAATATCCTTTAAAAAAAACCAACCAGTTGGCATCAACTGGCTGAAATTCAGTGGCAGATATCATACATAAGGTCACAGTAGATGACATAATGCTCCCTTCTGGCCTTAAACACAAGTAAAAAGTACCTGTATGAATATTAAGTATCAGAACTACAAAGCAGAATCACATTTGCATTCACTCGTGTGTTTCAGAGTAGATGCTAATAATTAGTTTCATTAGTAGAGGCTAATAATATACATCTACTTCTTTGCGTGTTGAACTCTACAATTAGATGTCTGACTAGAGCATTATTGCAAACAAAGCTACTTAATTCACATAGTATAATCAACTCAAACAATGGTGTACATATTAAGTTGGAGTCTTGATATGGTGAGGACAAAATCTGAGGAGCAATCGCCCAATACACTAAAATTTAGTTCTGCTTCTGTCCTAACAAGAGCAAGTCACTTGTATGCTTCACCAAATGACCAAGCAAATAACCAGTAGATTAGGTTTTTAGCACACAGGTTCTGTCTAGTGATTTGGTTGCTCCTACTCCTTATGCACATCTCACCTGCTAGAGCACAAAATAGTTATTGCAGTGGAAGAATCTAGTGTATGTAAAGGGCCAAGGAACATTGAAAAGGAACTTCATGCACTTATTTGAGGGTTCAGAAATACTTAACAGATCATGGATGACTATAGTACAGTCTAGACAGGTCTTCTGCATCAGGAGGCTGCCATCAGCAATGCCTGGCTCCCACCTAACCCACCATGTTATGTACTCTTCATCACAAAAACATGCCAGACTAATCAATGGTAATCCATCAAAACTGTCCAAAACCTTAGCTGCATACTGCATATTAACTTCAGCCCTTTCAGTCCTCCTTTCTTAAATAAATCTGCTCCGCGTTGTTCTTTTGCCTCTAGTTTTCATTTATGTGTTAAAATGTAAGAATTGGTCCAACTACTTGTGTTGTTGTTATCTAGCAATATAAACCCTAAGAAAATCAAAATCCTTAGCAAAATTTTTTTTTTTTTTTTTTCTTTGTAGTAGACAATAAAACCTTGACTGGCTATCTTACCTTATCCTATCCTATAATACTGGTACATGTGGACTAGGAAACAACATCTGGAAATATTTTCCACCCATAAGAAAACAGAGGTGAGTTTGATTTCAATTGTAATTAATGCAAAACAATCTTGAGCTTATTAATACATTTTTCTTAAGGAATAAAGGTTAATTCTTAAATAATAAAGATTAATTCAAATTTGAAAATTTGCAGTATCAGTATCTCCAAAACAAACATGAAGGCAGGAACTTAGTATTCCTTATTGGGAATGTATTTTACATAATGTCTTAATAAGAATTGAATTTATTTTAACGACTTTTGAAACATTTCATTGAAGTATTTGTTGTGTGCAAGTTTACAGCACAAGCTGACAATTTTTAGAGGAATTATTTAAATGTATACATAATAAATGGGTATTCCTATGTCTGTATAGTGAGGTCCAGAATATTTGGATATCAGAAGGAAGTTCAAGACTTCATAAGTAGATTTTGATGAGACACTTCATGACCAGAATTAAAGGGCTTATACTCAATATCTAAATTACATGTTAATGACTAAGCTTAAAGACTTCACAGTTCAGAAACTGATGGAAGGAATTTGCCCTTGGAAATAAGTTGAGACATTGCTTAGTTTGTTTCTAGGGGTAATTACTATTAACTTAGGGTTTTTCTCAGCAGTGCCTCAAGGGCAAATGAGTAAATCAAGTCTGTTTTGATAATTTGCATATAAGGTACCTTCTTAATTGTATTTAACCATAAAGCCAAGGCACTTGAATGCTGCTCGGGTAATTGATCTCCAAAGTGCATCACCTATGTTCTCTCCTCTACATATTTCAAGTTGACATAGATGGCTTACAAGAAGCATTCTTCTTCTCCCAATTCAATTCTGGGGCAGTTTCACAATTCTAGAAAAGTAGCAAAGGAGAAATCCCTGTGATTCACCAAGTCCAAAGGCTACAATTAGACAATGTTCTTATTCAAGCCTCACAGGCTCTGGATGAAGAGAAAAAGTTGATTCCCCTTTCTCTCTGCATACATCTGCATAATTTTTTGGCACAGTATCACCCCTTGTGAGACAAAATATGTCTTTTTTGTAAGAAAGCCATCCTTCCTGGCTTAGCAGCATCTTTGAAGGTACTTGCCAGTGGCAAAAGCAGTTGTAGCTCTTAAAAAAGTATCACAATGATCACTGCAATTATGAATGAGCATGCTGGGGCCCTAACAAGACTGATTCTGGATTGTCAAGCCTTCACTGTAAAGTTGTATAAACCCTGTTTCTACAATAATAAAGGTATTTCTGACTCAGGACTTTACAACATTGCTTGTGAAACAAACACACACACAGTGATGTGTAGTAAACTGGGAGGTGCTCCTCTGGTGGTTGGTGGAGCACCGCTGGCTACTACCTTCCTGGAGCGCCTCCAGTTAGGAAGCCGCTTGCCCGGCAAGGACCTGCCTGCTTAGTCCCAATCCACTCAAAGGCTCGATCGAAGAGGGGCAAGAAGGGTCTTCGTGTAGAATTCCGAATGCAAGTTTTATTGAAGAGAGGTTGATGGGGAGGGTTTACACTCAAAGGGGTCCAGGGACGAAGATAGGGAGCAGAGGGGTGACAGCAGGTTTTAAACAGGGGGCAGGCAAGATACAGCAGCCAATGGGTAAACGGTAGAGGAGCAGAGTATAGGCGGGATATGGGTAAGGTGACCTATGAACAGGGATTGGGGGAATATTGACAGAACAACATCCAATGGGGCATCGAGGAAAGAGGAGCCTTCTAGCAACTGGGAGTGAACTGGGAGTAAACCAGGGAACAAGGGGCGGGACGGCAACAGCCAACCAGGAGAGAGGAATTTGGGTAAATTAACATCACAGAACTGCAAAGGACTGTGGAAGGTCTTTTCCTCGCCATAAGGCTAAGGGGAGTCAACAAAGTTGTATTTGTCCCACCAGTGCACCTTCTTATGGTTATCAGGGGCAGGGCCGCCTGCCCCCACAGTGATGGTTCAACTATTGGCTTATTATGGAAGTTAACATAGAAATCACTTGTTTTCTGATCTAAAACCGATGGATTGATCTCTTTGAATGCACATTACAAAAGGCACATGTTAATAAATGCAACTGAATAAGAAAAAAATAATCTTGAAAGGCATCTAAAAGATACAGCTTTTGCCTTAGAGCTGTTTAATACTGTCCTCTAACTGCTCAAGCTTTAGTACTATATTGAATTTTCACTCTATGCAGGCACAATAGAAATAATAGTTATCATTTTGACATAATTCTATCTTAATATAAATGTAATAGTGTGTATGTAATTAAATAAGACTTTGTATAACTCCTTTCTTTTATGGTTACTATGGAAGATACTATAATTGGCTCATGATAAAATGAAAACATTTTCTCTTTCTTACATGGATCAGTGATAGGGAAAGCAGTGCTTTAATGTCTTACTGATCATACAAATGCTTCGCTAATTTTCTAAAGGGAAAAGAAAAAAGATTTGTTTAGCTTACATCTCCAAATATGACAAGGTAATCCTTTTAAGATTAATATTAAGTTAATTTCAACTAGTTAGGTTGTGAGTTTATAGTTCCTCTAGCAAAAACATCATTAGTTCTTAGCCTGCATACCCTGAATGTATACTGAAGGCAGACAAATATCATAACATGAATTAGAGAAGTGATCAAAACAAGGGCCACCTATGTGGCGGTCACCACATAGGCACCCTTGGCAAGAGAACCTGCGACTCAGCCTGCCTTCTCGATGTGGATAAATGATCAGGTAGAATGGGCGGATTACGCCTCTCAGGATAGTGAGCCCTGAGGGGAAGGCAGGTTGAGGCAGTTTCCCGCCAC
>VZTJ01003817.1:1840983-1870123 GCA_013397795.1 Orthonyx spaldingii
GGGTGGAGGCTGTTCCCCGCCACTAGCCTCTGTCCATCAAGGCTCCGTCTCCTCCCCCGCTCCCTCAGAGTTATTTTAATATTCATAAAGTTGATTTAATATTCATGTTAAGCTGGAAAGTTCTGTAGTTCTGTTGTTCCCATTGGCCAGTTTAAATTTGTCCCTCCTTTGTTCCTCGGTTATTGGTTACTTGTCATTACCCATCATGTTTCCCATAGGCTTATCCTTATTCTCCTCCCCTTTTTCTTTCCCCTTAAAAACCCTGCTCAACCATCCCTCGGGGCTCGTTCTGTGGCCCCCGCCTTCGCAGCTAGTTCACCTGCCCCCCCCCAGGGCAGTGAATAAACTCGAGGTTTTTGTCACAAACGGCTCCTCCTCTCCTCCTTTGCTGCCGCCGTGCTCGCTGCCTCATCTTCATCGACTGCTGCCAGCCCCAGCCTGGGCTTTGGGAATAATAGCTCTTCTCAGAGCTGCCCTGCAAGGGTTCGAGGTAAACGCCTCGCCACTCCGCGCTCCTGTGAGGCGGAAGCTCCTCGACCGGGCACTCAGAGACATTGTCGCCCGCTGACCAGCCGGGCGGTCGAGCGGTCAAGCGACACACCTAGAGTACTAAGGCCACAGAGTATTAGCTCATGTATAGATGGAGTTTACTAATCTGTTGCATTAAGTAGAAAAACTAAATCAAACCTGACTACTGCATCCAGAGATAAGCCTTTCAACTGAAGTGTCTCCTGCCCTTCTTCTTTGGAGACAGCACAGGCAGAGCTGTCTGCCTTCACCTGCTGGCTTATACACCCAGGGCAGGGAAACTTTAAATCTATATAAGCTTGTAAGTAACTAATGGTCATTATGAGTGCCAACGTGTGAAAGTAGTATTGAGTAGCTAGTGCTGTATATCACAGCCCTGAATGCTGTATACTAACACCCACATGCATCCCCATTCAGCAATTAATAAAACATCCTTGTGTTACCAAAGCTGTTTTGATCACAAATCCAGAACAGCATTATACCAGCAACTATGAAGAAAATTAAGTATATGTCAGCCAAAACCAGCATAATCTCTACTCCTTATTTCACACCTTTTAGGTCATTTCCAGGCCTCATTCTATCCAGTAAGTTTTCACTAACCATGAATCCTCTTGCCGACCTTTGATTTCTGTAGATATCAATCACTTCCTCTATGAGCCACTCCTGAATCCTGCCCACTGAGTTCTTTTAGCCCACAATTTGAGGATCTGTCTGTTCTGGTGGTCACTTGGGACATGAGAGGTGATGTGATGCGTCATGTTCTCGGACACCAAAGCCAGCTCTGTTCAAGTCACTGCAGCATTTTGCTTCTTGTAAGGCTTTTCCTCCTACTCTAGTAGACAGCATCTGTTAGTGTGCTGGAAGCTCAAGCATAGCCATACCTTGAGCTGTTCTACGGAAGCCGTGTCAGTGATCTGGCTTCCATTTCTAAGCAAGTTTTAAAGACTGTGCAAATTTCTCACGGGTAATGAGAAAATACCAAACTCAGTTTCTTTCATTTCTACAAAACTGGAAACAGCATTATAGATGATTGTTCACATGAAGAATTTTGGACTAGTCTTAAATGCCCCCAGAAACCCAGGTAAAAAGTAAGCATGTGCTGTAATTGCAAGTGAAATGAGTATTATGAAAAAAATACACTTTTATTTTATGAAGAACCATGGAAAACTATAGAATGTCCTCATCACCAGTAATGAGCGTTTCTAACAAAGCTTAAGAAGTCTACGTGCGCTGCCGGATCACAAGCTGCCCAGTGGCTTGCATGCGACGGTGGTGCTTGGTTTTGGCCAGACCTGTTCTGAGGCTGCCAGTGCAGCTCCTGGTCTGCCGTTTGTGCCCAAGCTGTCAGCTACACAGCCAGGAGAGCTAGCAGCTATCCGATGAAACAACGTAGCGGTGCAGGGACAAAGGAGTGAAAAGGACTCTAGGTAGCAGCAGTTCCAGTTTTATTGCCTGCCCTGGGTGACAAGAGTATGCCGCAACTCAAACATAGGCTACCAAGAGCCCAGAACACGGATGTGCAGAGGGTTTTAAGGGGAACAGAAAGGGGTGATCCAAGGGGAGGATCAATGAATAAACCAATGGGGAAACATTACATAATTATGAACATCCAACGAATACAAACAAAGGGAGGAATATATTAAATTCAACCAACTGGGGTACAGAGACAACAGAACTTCCCAGCACATAATGAATACTTAAGTATCTATGAGGAGATGGGGGAGGAGATGGAATCCTGATTGACAATCCTATATGGGGGGCAATTCTCTTGCCATGCCTTCCCCATCCCCCTCAGAGTCACTGTCTTGAGGGGGACAGTCTGTCCACTTAATGTCTTCATTTACCCACATGGAGAAGGCAAGCGGGGCTGACTGGCCAGGTGGGCCAGCTGGGACTCCAGCCATAGGCTGGGCCACCGCCACATATGTGGAACCCTTACACCAGGCATTACAGGAATTAAGGAAGAAATGTGGGGGCAAAAAAGTACCAAATGTTACATTAGTATGTTTTCTTGAAAACAAGAAATTGTATGCCAACACTCAAGGTTTGATGGAAGAGAATGTATTTGAAACTGCTAGTTGTCTTTGTTAATTATTTAATTACAGAAAAATCTCTGATCAGATGTCCCTCTCCCTCTTCCCTAGTCCTTTATCCTTCCTCGAAAAAGAAAAAAAAATTATTTTGCCTTGTAGAAAGTGGATGTTCCTCACTATCACTGTGACCACATCTACTTTTTTAAAGTATAATGCTTGTAAATCATTTGCAACACCTTTTTTAAAGGGCAATTAAGCTCTGTTTTTTATGATCTGTATCAATATTATTTTTAGTCCTTAAATGTTAATATAACCAGCAGTAAAATTTCTGTTGCACCAAATAACCATGATATTAAACCAGAAATTTTGTTCACAGTTTAACAATTTCTTAAAATGTATTCTACAATGGATTAATCAACCAATTAAATAATGACTGAATTCTTCCTAAAAATACCTTAGCCTTTACCAATCCTGAACAAGATGACTTATAGTTCTAAAATTTAAGCCCCAAACCATGTTTTAAATATATTTCCTTTTTGCTAATTAAATTAATTATTTCCCCCCCACAAAAATATTTGCCAGAATAATAGTCATCTTATGTACAAGTAGCCCTGGAATTAAGTTTACAGGGGAAAATGACACTATTTACATGTTGCTTCTATAGTTCACATCAGTCTTTTTTGATATACATGCCAGCTAATTGCCAAGGAAAAACTTCCCTATTTCTGGCTGGTACCCTTCTGAGCAGGGGCATGTACACAGGTGCTGTTTAGCATGCATGTAGTCAGCCTCATACCTTCTGTAAGAGTCAGACCAGCTAGACATTAAATGCAAATGTAGAGAATTCATATCCCATGCTCCCACCCTGAGCAAGTCAAATCATTTGTGCAATATCCGTGGAGCTGGTGTGACATTGGCCTTACTGTAGAGGCACTGTATGGCTGAACTGGTTATGTTCCATAGACATGATCAGATGTCTGCAAATTCAATAGCAGAAAAACCCATGTGTGAGTGCTTCACATTCCCTCCTTGTCTCATATTAAAATTGAAAGTTGAAGTGTCAAGTTTGAACAATAAAATTGAAGAAATCTGATTTCCAGATTCTAGAACAAGTTCATTTCCCTAATGACTGACTTTCACCTTTAGTAATACAGCTGCAGCCTAAAAAGGTCATAAAAGAGAATTAAATTGCTAGAAAAATGCAGTGTTCTTAGCAAGAAAAAAGACCACCCTTAATATGTGGGCAGGGCTGCTATAAACTTTAACATATTTGAAGCCACAATTTGATGAAGGACTCTTGTTCTGTGCAGTTATAAACCCAAGATGATTTCTGAGCATGATCTACAGCTTCTGTAGGTTATATTTAAGTGCTTACAACTTTCAGGAAAAACCAGAATTCCCCAACAGAGCAGGATAAGCAGCACTGGAAATGAGGCAGAAGTAGTATATCCTGGATATAAATAATGGGCTGAAAAATGACTGGCATCTCAGAAAAAAAAAAAAAGGCAACACTTGAACAAAGAGCAGATCTAGAGGAACTAAGCTGCTGGTAAAGTTGTTTTGTTCTCCTTAGAACAGAAGGCTTCAACTGTTCAACCTCTGTAAGATGGAAAGCTTTTCTAGTACCAAGTCTTTGCTGCTTCATCTGCACAGCCTTAAGAATAGCTCTACAAATGTGGAGTAAAACACAAAGCTCATGAATGATTGAGCAGATAAATACATGCAAATTAGACCTTGTTATCAGACAAACATCTACTGCACCACTTAATATAATCCAGGTTCTTGAATGATCTACATAAAACTAGGAAATTACCACACACAGCCAACTGCCTTGACTAATTTAAAATGAAAATTGCACAGTATATGTCACTGCGGCCACTGCCGGACCTCAAGCTGCCCGGTGGCTTGGGTGCGACCTTTTTGTGCTCAGCTCTCTGCAGCCCTGAGGCTGAGCAGCCTCTGGTCTCCTGGTAACAGCACCAGCACGCACAGCTCATCCAGGGGGGCTGGCAGCAGCAGGTGGAAACAAAGTTGCAAACACGGCTGCACAGGAACAGGGAGAACTCTTTGTGAGGTAGTTCCAGTCTTTATTCCCTGCCCCGGGGAACAGGAGAACATAGCAGCTAAAAGGACACGCTACAAAGAGCAAAGAAATGGGGACGTGCAGGGGGTTTAAAAGAGCCAAAAAACCCAGGGGTGGTTCAAGGGGAGGAACAAGGAAATGAACCAATGGAGGAACATTATATAACAGGGAACATCCAATGGGGGAAACCAAGGGGAGGAATACATTAACTCAACCAATCAATGAACCCTAATAACAGAACTTTCGAGTAACTGATGAATATTAAAATAACTGTGAGGGGACGGGGAAGGAGATGGAAACTTGATGGACAAGTGTGAGTGGTGGGAAGTTACCCCTGCCTGCCTTCCCCATCCTCCTTATACCCACTGTCCTGAGGGGAATAGTTTGTCCATTTGACATTTTCATTAATCCACATAGAAAAGGCAGGTGGGGCTGGTTGTTCCATGTCTACCTGGGTCCCAGCGATAGGCTGGGCCACCGCCACAACTATATTTGAAAGGCTTTAAGAAATAAAAATCTGATCTGCACTTGATATGAACTCTGAAGTTGCTGAGTTACATGAGGCAAAGCTATCAGTTTACACCTTCTCAAACAAGTTAAAGCAATATTTACAGCGAACTAAAGTGCAACTTGCAAGAGCTGCACCTGTATCAGCAGAAGGTTAGAAATAAGAGCTGCTGAGCCTTTCCCTGAACAGGGGCATATCACTATACCTGTCAGATCATTATATAAAAGCAGTGAAACTTTTTTCCTGACTCTCTGGAAAAAATCCAATCTTGTAAATAGCTTCTCTAACAGACAGAAGCCACAATTTGAAGATGAAGGGTTTGTGGAAACAGTATGGCTTACGTTCCTGCCTTGGCAAGCTGTCACAGCTCACTGTCCTCATTGTTCAGCTATTTGCTGTATTCCCTTGTGGACTGAGGGCAGCTTAAAATACAGGAATACAGAGACAAAAAAGAAAGGAGGGGAAGGAGGAAGAGGCACCAGTGTTTAAAGAGCATATTTTGGTCCAGGTTGAACTTGGCCATGCAGTCACTTGTTTTGACATAGTTGACAACCTATCAAGTTACAGGAGCAATAACAAGAGCAGGCATAGTGAGGGTTTGGAGGGTGAGAGGAGCTTTTGGAATCAGCATTGCCACTACAGTCATTCATCCAAAACTAAAAGAATTACTTTCATATGACAAGATGTTAATGACAAAATGAAAATCAAGTGTTATGGCTCAAGAGAAAAATTTCCTACCACTTAAAGATAAGCGTATAAGGAAATGAAAAAACGATAAATAAAATTTCACTAACAGCAGCTGCTTTTAAAGTTAACTAAAATTAAAATAACCTCATCTTGTTATCCAAAATCAGCCATGCTCCAGTTACAAGACAACTAAAAGTTAATAAAGGACATGCTTTATTTACCTGAAAGTGTAATTAATCCATTGTAGAATCTACATTTTTAAACAATAAATATAAGGATTTTACAGGCAACTTCAGAATTCGCCATAAAATCTTCTACAGTTACTCTAGAGAAAATTAAAATAATCCATTGATATTTTCATGCTTCAGGACATGTGCAACCACTTACTGAGGGGAATTGAAAAAAAGCTTCTAAAAATAGGTTACCTCATTGTTCTTGCATTTTTCTCAAATTTACACTGATTCTTGTCAGGCAGAATATATTAGATTAGAGGGATCAGTATTCTCATCTACAGCATATCTTTGATTTCTGGTGAACAGAAACAGACTTGCCTGATTTTTGTGTTATGGGTACAATATTGCTAATAATTAACAGTGATTCCACTAATCTAAGTTATAAAAAGATATTACAGCAGTAGGCCTAAAAATGTATCACCAGTATCACACAAGACTTCACATGTTGTGAGATGTCCCGTGTGTGGGGACACCAGGCATCCACTGAAGGTACTCTCTCACTTACCTCTACAGCTGGACAGGTGAAAGAAAATATAACAAAGGGTTCATGAGTTGAGATAAGGACCAGGAGAGATCACTCACCAAAGACCGTTGCAGGCAAAAGAGGCTTGAATTAGCCATATTAATTGAATCTATTACTAGCTAAATCAAAGCAGGATAATAGGTAAAATAAAACTTAAAAAAACCTTCCCCCCACCCCTTCCTCCTTTCCAGGTCTACCTCCTCCCCTCAGTGGTTCAGGGAGACAGGGAATAGGGGTTATGGTCTGTTAATCACATGTTTCTCCCACTGCTCAAGGAGAAGAGTCTCCTTCACCTGCTCCAACATGGGGTTCCTCCCACAGGAGATAGTTCTTCATGAACTTCTCCAACAGAAGTCCATCTCATGGGCAACTGTTCTCCCCAAACTGCTGCAGTGTGGGTCGCTCTTCTATGGGGTGCAGCCCTTCAAGGACAGGCTGCTCCAGCATGGGTCCTCCACAGGGTCACAAGTCCTACCTGGAAACCTGTTCCAGCCTGAGCTCCTCTCTCCCTGAGTCTGCAGCTCCCTGCCAAGAGCCTGCTCCAGACCAGGCTTCCCCACAGGGTCAAAACCTCCTCTCGGGCATCCCCCTGCTCTGGTGTGGGTCTCCTCCATGGGTTGCAGGTAGATCTCTGCTCCCCCACAGACCTCCGTGGGCAGGGGCACAGCTGCTTCACCATGGGCTGCACCAGGGCCTGCAGGGGAATCTCAGCTCTGGCACCAGGAGCAGCACCTCCTCCCACTCCTTCCTCACTGAACTTGGCATTTGCAGAGTTGTTCTTTTCACATGTTCTCACCCCACTCTTTGGCCACAATTACAACTATGCAATAAGGGGTTTTTTTCCTTCTTAAATATGTTATGACAGAGGCATTAACGTAATTTCTAATTGTCCCAGTCTTGGCCAGTGACACATCCGTCCTGAAGCTGCCTGGAACTGGCTCTGCTGGAGATGGAGAAAACTGCCAGCAGCTTCTCACAGAAGCTGCCTCTGTAGCCGTCCTACTACCAAAACCCGGCCATCCAAACGCAAGACAGTCTTTTCAATGAACTAAGCATGAGTTTAACACTAATCTAAACCAACCCATAAATGTCGTATAATGATTTTGTATATGGCTTCTTATATGACTTATTTTGCTTATAACATATATGGATCTTCTTATCTCTAGAGCACATCTAAAGAGACTATTTAAAAAAGCATGAAAATCTGTGGAAGTCAGACTGTTGACCATCTAGGATCATAATTAATTAAGTCAAGGAAAATAGGTACTGTAATAGTTGGGGACCAAAAGTTTGCATAATGCTATTTTCCTATAGGTTTTCCTAAGAGCACTGCTATGATTTCTACCACCAACATTCTAGGCTACTTGTTTGAAGGAAACTTAGCAACCCTGAGTTACTTCTTTACATAAGTGTGTTTAAAACCTGATATATTTAAAACCCAATATAATCTAAAAAGGGCCCGGTGATAAATAGCTGCAATTGGTAAGTAGTAAGTTTTTTGGAAATGGCTAAAACTAAATTAAGGACATAAAAGAAATAAGTGTGTGAGCAAAAATCCAGATTTGGAGGAAAATATATTGAACAATATTGGGGACATGCAAAGTATTCTAAACAACCAACAAGTAATGAAGTCTAAGTTTCAGTGCAAGATACATTGAATGTACTGCCGGACAACATCACTTGGTTAAAGTTCCAAGAAAAATACGTGCTGTCTTTAATGAGTTGCAGTGTAGGCACTGATCTCATCTGACTGATGAAGGGTCTTATGCAAGTCAAAAGAAAACTTACTGGCTTAGGGATTGTCTAACAAATGTTTCATCTGGTAGTTTGCAGTGATGTACAGTTATATGTCAACATATGGAT
Source organism: Orthonyx spaldingii (assembly GCA_013397795.1). Classification (NCBI taxonomy): domain Eukaryota; kingdom Metazoa; phylum Chordata; class Aves; order Passeriformes; family Orthonychidae; genus Orthonyx; species Orthonyx spaldingii. The sequence goes on from VZTJ01003817.1 coordinate 1,849,442, forward strand.
ATAAAAACCCATGTGTATGCATAGATTTTTCTCAACAAATTAATTGCATTCTTCATCTCTGCTGCTGAAATTTCCTAATAGGCCTAACAAAGATAGGTAAAAAAAACCCCAAACATTTTCTATGCAGATAGCTTAGAGGAAGAAAAGCTTTACTTTTATACAGTACCTGAGATTTGAAACTTAAATAACTAAAATACTTTGAGAGAGATTTTATTGGATTTCTTTAGCTCTTTTTTATCCCTTATGTGCACTGAACTAGAATTTCAGGACTGCTGAATGGTGTCATTTTGTTTAATAAAATTAGCTGGAGGGTCTTTGAGATTTTATGACTTCTGCAGCATAAAAAAATCAAACCCATGCAATATTCCCAGTTCTTCATAGGAGTTCCCAGAAGAAGGAATTAGTTTTCGCTTAACCACAAGAGTGCTTAGGTTGTGGGCAGAAAGACACAGCGAGCATCAAACTAAGGTTTGTTTCTGAAAATGCTGAGACTCTTTTGATGTTTCATACTTTGAAGAGAAGTCTAGCTTTACTGAAGATGGAAGCCGCAATGAAGGATGACAACTTGTTCAGAGGTGCTTTGAACAGAACTTTAGCACTAATTACAGCAAAGGCCAGACAGAGACCAAGGCACTAACATTTTTGCTAAAGATGCACAGCAGGAACTAAGGGTGTTTTGAAACAAAATTGAGTGCTAGAGCAAAGAATTTAGTCTTCTTGTTATGTAGTTTCTGTTCTTTTTGTGTTAGGATTTTTGCTTTGTTTTTATTGCACTGATGGCTTGAATGGCTTTAAATGTTTCTGCAATAATTTCAAGTCATGTATTCTGAAAACTATGGGAAAAGACAAATGGATAAAGTCTCTAATTTGGATTTTAATACATTTAAACTATACATCCAATTCTGGTTAATTTTTCTGTTTCCAATGTCTGTTGATTTTTGCTTTGAGCATTTGAATAGTCAGTGTAACTTTGCAAGAAAAATGATGTCTAAAATAAAAGACTAAAGTCTGTCAAAATGAAGGGGACAAAGGAGAGCTCCCTTCCATAATTCATTTTGACATTTAAAACTCTGAAATATCATGGAGTAGGGAAAAATTGTGTAAGAAAAAAAGACTGGAAAAATTAGAAGTCATTAAGTAGTTACTGCAGTAATTAGGAATTAGAAGGGGGCTCTGCAGTCTAGTTCTGAGATATCACAGCTCAGTATAGCTTTTCTTTGACTTGTACCACTTTTCATGGCTCTTTACACTGCAGTTGGTAGCCTCCTTCATTCAGACCACCACTGCTGCAGTACTTAAACCTCATAATTTTAGATGAATTTTGTTGTGACCTGTTTCAACCCTTTTTCTCCACTAACGTCATCATTTATTTCAAACATTTCCTCCTCTCAGAGCATGCTGACCTACTAAAAATCCTTGCTACCTGTCGGGGTGGCCCAGCCTGTGGCTGTGGTCACTGAGAGTGAGGGTCAATCGGCCACTCCTGCCTTCTCCATGTGGTTAAATGAAGAAACTAGATGGTCAAATTATTCCCGTCAGAACAGTGAGTCTGAGGGGGATGGGGAAGGCGGGCAGTGATAGTTCCCCGCCACTCCTGGTTGTCAATCAGGTTCCATCTCCTCCCCCGTCCCCTCACAGTTGTTTTAATATTCATAAGTCACCCGAAAGTTCTGTTACCAGGTTCTATTGATTGGTTAAGTTAATGTATTCCACCCCTCTGTTGCCCCATTGGATGTTCCCCGGTTACGTATTGTGCCCCCATTGGTTTATTCCCTTGTTCCGCCCCTTGGACTGCCCCTTTTGTCACCCCTTTTAAACCCCTGCTCGCCCTCAGATTCCAGCTCTTTGTAGCACCCCCCTTCAGTGCAATAAACTGGAGTTGCTGCTACTTTGAGTCTTCCCGCTCCTTCACCACCGCGCTGCTACTTTGTTACCATCGACACTGCCAGCTCCCTCGGATGAGCTGCACCTGCTTGTGCTGCTGCTGCTAAGGAGACCAAAAGCTGCTCAGCCCGGCTGCTGCAGAGGTCTAGGCTGAGAGCCAAGCGTAGAAGGTCGCATTCAAGCCACCGGGCAGCTTGAGATCGGGCAGTGCTCCGGCAGCGACAGCTACCAAATCAGACACATCATTTGTTCATTATTGTTTTGTTATTTTCTTCATTGAATTTCCTAGTAAGAGTTAGTTGGTGCTCAAAATCTTGGAGAATTATCTTGACTTGACTTGGCAATGGAAGTATCTCTATCCTCATTTCTAATAATCTGGTACTCTGGTTTATTCACCATTTTCCCCTGTTAGGATAAAATGAGATGAAGGTTTCATTTTTTCTTTTGGACTGTATTATCTGAACTGCTAATGACCACTCTTTCCTTACTCTGCTTTTATTTGTGTAGCTTGTTTTTTGTATGTAGAGTCTTAAATGTTTACTATTGATTTTAATATTGTACAATCAGCCCTACTCTAGGCTATATTTATTTTATCACTGCAGCTCTTGATCTGTAACATTCAACTTTTTTAAAAAAATGAAGCTTTTCATCCCCCTTTTTCTAAATTCATTCTTTAATCCTATTATGACCTGAAGAAGGATCTGGAATCTATTTTAATTTCTGATAACATTTTTACCTTGTTAAGAAATCAGATTTCTTTGATTTCAAGAAAATCTGAACCTCTTCTAAATTCAACCTCTTAAGCTTTTAGTTCCTATATTTTTACTAATCAGTTCTCTTCACTGATGAAATGTGAGCATCTGAAATTCAAAAAGTGATCACAGAACTCTATCATTCTTCTATTTAACAGAAATAAAGTTTTGATTGTTGATACCACTTTCCCCGCACCCCTCTCTCATCCCCATGATCACCATTTTGATCACATTTTAAGGTCTTACTGAAACCACTTCTGGCATTATTTTTCATTATTGATTAGCTGATAAAAAACTTTGTCAACTATGAGATTCCAGAATACAGAGACCCAATAACTGTGATAAGCATTAGCTATGTTTATCAAATTTTAAGTAATCTGTATGAGTTTTAAGCAACCCCCACCGGAAGGTTTAACTACAGACATCTGCTAGAATAAACAATGTATATTGTACTGGCAATTGTGTAACCTAAGAAGCAGTATGCATGCTTACAGCAAGAAGGCATTGAAAAGTCACTGAGGAGGACTCACTATCTTCATCCCCAAGACCACCAGGAGGCAGAAAACACCCCCCCAGCAACATCGTGGAGCAGACGCAGAGCGCTCCAGGAAAAACACGTCAGCCGGAAACCAAAGAAGATAAAAACGAAGGAAGGAGAGGGGAGGGGGGCGCGAGCCGTTTTTGTGGGGCATAGAACCCCTGGCCGCCCCCAGCGCTGGTTTGCCTGTATATCGCTTGCTTAATAAATTTTTTTATTCACCATAATTGGCCTTAAGTGACTTTTGTCTATAACAATAACTGCATTGTGAGGTCTATAATTAGGAGATTAAGGTCTTCAGTACTGACAAAATCTTCTGTATCTATTCTCCTGCTTTATTTCTGCATATTTTTTCCTATAGAAATCCAATCCATGGACTCTATTACAGTACTGCCCAAACACAATCTGGTTCATAAGTCTTCCCTAAAATGAATTTTTTCTTGAAGCAAGTTTTAGTTTATTCTTGGCTGTGCTTTTTTCTTTGCATCTGATACAGAACCACTTACAGTGGTATTCATCATCTTTACTTTTACCTCTGTCTTTCCAGAATGATTTGTGTCAGGCAGTAGCTATGCTATGTCATGATTACCACATTAATAACTGCTTTCAGTAATTCTGGTGGCACTATTTGATGTCTGAAGTCTTGAACAGAGCACAAGTCATTTGACTACTTCTTGCTGTTTTGGTGTCCCATCCAAGCTTTCACTATTTACGTTACTTACCTGCAGTTCTCACCTGTAACTATACATCTTTCTAATGTCTAATCCTGTTTTACTTGCTGCCATACCTTCATTTATCGGCTCTTCTCTGCATGTTTTATGGTCATGTGTAAAGTTACATACATACCTCTTAAAACCCTTAAATTTTTAAGCTTGTTTTGCCAGTATAGACCAAGCTCAGCCCAAATAACATTATTTCTTTAGGCTATGACGTAAGCAATCCCTTCTCTAGTGACACTTCCAAGTTTTTAAGCTTTCTTCAAACTCCCTTGAAGATTTATCAGTGCTTGAGCCATTTGTTCATCTTCCCTGTTGTGTTTCCCTTTGCTCCCACAGGTCAAAAAAATTTCACTGACTATAAAAAGTTTCCACTACTTTAACTATCTTCCCTGCCTTACCCAATGGGTATTTTCCATCTGTTCAGGCAAATCCTAATAAGTGTTATTTTCTGAAATTTGCTGGATGATATCTTGCAATATAAATTCTGGTGCTATATCTTATATCTATTCTTGGCATTCAAGCTGGCAACAAACAGACCTGTCTTTTGGTAGGAATCTAGAAACTTCTCTTCCTTCACTGTTTTATTCAAAGAGAGTGAGTTTCTCTTCGGCTCTCAGCTGAGAGAATGCAAACCTTACATTGGCAGAAATACAGTTTAAAAAAATGCCTGGTGGAACAAGGTGTGCTCTTCTCTTACTAGGCACAGGTCTCTTTCATATTCCTGCCTTCAGCTTTCAAATTCATATCACAAGAACCTAAAGCTCATTAAAATCAATGAGAAACTTTGTCGTATTTTCAGTAGGGGATCAAATCCATGCCATCTGTAGTGATTAGCCTTCTCCTGCAAATATACTTTTCTTGAGAGTGTATTGTCTTCCAGATTCTTTTAATGTTTTCTTTATGGGAGAGGGTCTGACTATATAATTTATATCTCCATTTTCGTTTTTATTCAGCATGCTTCTTACATGCCCTTTGGTTCACCTCTTGTCTAAAGTAACTCATCCTATGAAATAATTTTTAAAAGGAAATTCAAAAGACTGTTCATTTCTTTGCAGCTATCATTGAATAACAGGATGAAAGCAAAGCTGATGAAAGCACCTAACAGACAGTTTTAACAGCTGTTATGACTGGCAGAGACATATGTATTGTTCACTACATCCTTAATCTTTTTTTTTTTATTCCTCCAGATTTGTCTAGCTTGATTACCAATTTGCAGTAACTAATGTCATCCTAAAATAGGCAGTTCCTGAACAGACCAAATACGTCAATCATACATAGGAGTGACATAGATTTCTCATTTGGCTATCATAAGTTTACTGACTGCAACTACCTAATTTTCTCTTTTGGCTTGCCACTACAAAACGAACAGCAGCAAAAAAACCCCAAAAACAGAACTAAAAACCAACAACAAAAGTAAATTTTAATTTCAAAATCTAAGACTTACAAGATATCAAGAAATATATATATAAAATCCACTAAGACCAATGGTTAAGCAGTAATTCATCAACACAGTATATCAAAGAGCCTCAGTATTTACACTACATTAGAGATATCAGTGAACTCTGTACCTATAGTCAGCATGGGGTACAGAGCTCAGTAGCATTCAACAGACATAAATTTCTCTCCTGGCTTTTACCCAAACTGAGTTATCTAAAAGAGATTATATTAAGGAACTATCCTACCACCAAAGATTCAAGTAAAATGTTCTTTCTAAGAAGTCATAGAACTATTAATGAAGACAATATCAGATACATTCTGTGATAGGATAAAAGTCCTATTTAGTGGAACTAGACAGATTCATAGGATCTAAGAACTGGCCACTGAGATTGCAAATTTATCTCACTTAAGATCTGATTCTATCCTGATCACCCTCCTTTGTGTCATGTCCTTTGGCCAGGTATTTTTGGTCTAAAGGGAAAGTTAACATATTTTTGTGCCATCCTTGCTCCAAATTGGAAGGTATAGAAATTTGATGTAAGTCAAAACGTTCAGCTGTTCTCATCATTATGATTAAATGACGTCACTTCACCAATTAAAGCAAAGCCAAAGACTTTAAAAAAACCCCAAACAAAGAAAACAAAACCAAAAAACCAACTCCAAATTTACCTTAGGCAATGTCTCTAAATTTTAGCAGGGGATCAAGAAAAATAAAAGGTGTTTTCTCAACCAAACAGTTGCAAGTGAAGCTTATTAACCCCAGCACTTGTTTTAGACAGCTTAAATTTCAACCCAGAGCCTGAGGCAAGTTGGTGCCTTGGGATGGGATATAGCTACCCATCAAGCTGAGGAAGAAACCACTGAGTTAATAAGAAATACCAGGCAGGAGAACTGTTCTTCCATTTCCCTCGGGCAGCATTCTATCCATCACTGCAATCCCCTAAAAAAGATTCTTTACCCTTCCTCCTCTTGCCCTCCACTGCTTTGACCAGAGTGGTGTTTTTCACCTCCATTTCCCCAATGCCTGAGTCACTGGAGAGGCTTCTACTCCCTCTCCTAACAGTCCCTGGGAAGAAAAAGTTTGTCTCAGCTTTCATCCACTGCAGGCACCAGAGCTGCTTTCCCAGGAGTGCTTTAGATGCCAGATGAAAGTCTGAGGATGCAGAAGGAAAAACATGTGTTAGCTTACAAGTCCTCACCACCTTTCCTGAGTTCTTTTTCAACTGGGGACAATGTGCTGGTTTTGCACCCCTTAGGAACTGTCAGTGGCTGTGATCTTCTGTCTCCAGCATTAAGTGAGTGAGTCACTAGGCATTGCTGCTAGATGAGCATGATGCTCGTACTCACTGGTTTTTGTCTCTTGATCTTGGTGTCTAATGGCTCCAAATTGTTCTTTGTTTTCTTGCCAAGATCTCTTACTGACTTCAGTGAATTGTTTGGCTCCGTCTGTCCCTCACTTTCTTCTGGGCATCTCCTTTGTTCTTTGTTTTAGGCAGTCTTTCTTTTCTGATCTAGGTATCTTAGAAGCTGAATACAGATGTATGGTAATACTCATGGCATTCTCAAAAAGATGCTCTTAACCCATGCCAATTTTATTCTTCTACCCTTTCTTCACTGTTTCCACACCCAGACTTTCCCATCCATATCTCAGTCTTTTGAACTTTCTCTCTTCTTGTGTAGAGGGAACAGACATTTAAAATTGGTTATTATGTTACTTAAAATGTTCATTATTTAAAAGCAGCACATTTTAAAATTGTGCAGAATTAAAAAAAAAAAAAACAAGTTCTAGCTTATTTAATAAAATTTTGGAACATTGGAGCCTGTGCATCACAGGCTTATACTAAACATTTAGTTTAGAAAACTTGATTCTCAGCATGTATCTGTGAATAGAACTCCATTTCATCCCCCAAGGGCTGAAGGATGAATCTGATACCCTTTAGGTTTTTAGTGAAACTCAGATACTATTTTGGAATTTTGCTAACTTTCTTTCTGTGTATGTTGATTCAGCAGGATTCAATTTACAATGTGGAACTTCACCAAGATCAGCTGTAAGTATAAAACAAAAACAATATTAGATAACTTAGGCAAACTTTCCCCTGCCCATTATTTCTCTATGTTTCCTTCACTTTTTTTTTTTTTTTGAGTCATTCTTTTGAGCTCAAAATCTATTCTAAACTCTCCCTAACTCCTCATTTATATTATCACAGTTCTTCTCATTTACAACGAGAGAGGTTCCAAGACTGCCAAATTCATTGCAACATGAGCATCAGGCAGGACACATTTCTTTTATGCCTCTGAACTTACATTTAATCAGTACCACCAATTACTATCAAAAAAGAACAGCAGCAATAGAAACAAACAAGGGAAAAAGACAGAGAGATATTCTCATACAGTTACTTCAGTTCTTCATGTTAAGAAGATTGAGCTGTTTTACCAAATTCCACTCTTTGACTAGACAGTAATTATGTTAACTAAATATTACATTTTTAGCAAATAGGCTATAACGATTTTTATTCGGTATGTATTGATAAGTTGTCTGTGTGTATGCTATATGAACCCCAAAAATTATTATATTAATGGCTATAAGAATAAAGCAAATCTGCAGAAATAATATAAGATGGACTCATGATTATCACTTCAAGAAAGTTTCAAAAGTGGTCTTGAGTGATTTAATGTTTGATTCGCTGGTTCTTAAATGTCCATAATAACAGTGTATTTGCCCACATAGCCTTCCATTACAAGTGGTTGATCCATGAGCAGTTTTCTCTTTAAACTTCATGTTTTTGAAGCTGAGGAATTTCAAAACACTTAAAGGCTTTGATTCCATGTCCAACCATTCAATTCAGCTGTTTACAAATGACTGCCTATCATGTTAAAATGCAAATAAAGACAGCTTGGAAAATACCATCTAGTAGTATTGCAATTCAGTTTTACATTTGTTCTTTCCTTCTATGAAGAAATATTTCAAGACACTGGTTTGATACATTTTCTAAACAGAAGCAACTCTTTCAGTACAATAAATGCTTAATATTCTTATGGACCTGATCCTGAAAACACTCACTAAAATACCGCTTTACTGGTTTAACTAAGATGAATCTTTTCCTTTATGAGTGCATGGCATGGAATCCTACAGTAATTTTCAAGAAAAGGCATGGCTACCCCTTAACACTTGCAGCATGTTAAGCATCTTCAAGATACACTCTTCTTGGGTGAATTGGGCATTATTCAAATTCAACAGGAGACACTAAATAAATAAAGAAAACATTTTTTTGATTAGTGTTTCTGTCAGACTTTTTGCCCATTGACTCTGGACAGACATTTGTATAAATGGATATAACTGTTATGTTTCTGTTTCAGTAAGCAAAATGCTTCCAGGAAGCATCAGGCATATTGAGATTGTTTTGCACAGATGGTCTGTTCATGCAGTGTAATTGGAAACCTTTGGGATATGTAAGGCTTATTGTGCATACAATCATAAGAAAATAAACCTAGAAGGAACCTGGGGAGATCATCTAGCTTAGTGTCCTTTGTAAAGCAGGATATATTTCCTGACAGGTGCCTATTTAACTTGTCATTAAGTATTGCCAGTAATGAAGATTCCAGTCTCCCTCAGACGTGCTTTTCAGTGATTTGCAGTACTGATACATAAGAAAATATAACCGATGTCTGACTGAAGATCTTCTGCTGCCATTTAAGGCCATTCCTTTTCATCCTGTTTACTACAGACATAGAGAACAGTTCATTCTCTCTCCTCTGTCATCGCCTTTATATGCCAAAAATGGTTTAACCCCTTCTCAGTTTTGTCAGTATATATTGTCACAGTTTATCCGTAACACAGTCAGATGCAAGGCTTCAGACTGTAGTCTCACTGCACGTGTGTAGCACATCTGAGTTTCTTTCCACTCTTCTGACCCTTAACTCGGTCAACTACTCTTCTGCAATGTCACAGGCAGTGTCAGTGCTCTCAAGAATCTCTCTCTCTCCCTGTATAGTGTATGTGCCTTCAGACTGAGACACACATGGTGAATGTGTGCAGGGTTTCATGCATTCACAGGAGCTGCCTGAGGACACTGAGCTGAAGTACATCTGGAAGTCCCAAGCACACACTTCAAGCTTATCTAAAGCAATCCTGCATAGAAAAAAACACATGGGAGGGTCCAGATGTGTCGCAGTTCTGTCAATGGGACAGCAGGCTAACAGTGGCTTTTTTTTCAAGTTCTAGTTGTTTAAACATGCAGACACAAATCTACAGAACACAACAGTAAACTTTCTGGTGGTAATCAGCTGTCCTACTTCTGGTGCTCCACTTTCTGTACCAAGCCAAAGTTAAGGGAAAATATCTCCACGTACATTATTCTGTAGAGAGATGACAGCTTGAAAATATAGTCTTAGAAAGTCATTTGCAGCTTTGCCAGTAACATTTAATTAATTCACTCGCTAAGGACCTATATTCAGCCCCTGGAAATTCTAGGATTTTCAGCTATATGGGTTTTATCTCTTTGATCTCAAGAGTGAAACTTCTCCTTTTCTCTGTGCTTATTGCCCAGTAAGCTGAAATTTAAATGAAACTCTTCTGCACTTGTAAGATATAGGAATGAAACTTACTATATCCATGTACTAACAATAAACACTGTGGTAGTTATCAGTAATATGGATTCTTGCAACTCCACTGCCATTTCCCACTATCTCAAGCTGAAGGAGAATAAGTAAGAACTTTTAGCTCAGGAAAGAGGCATAGGTAATTAACTGAAGTAATTTCAGTTTGAAATCAACATGTTACAGAGGGCATTCACAACTAAAGGAATGACAGTGGTTTAAAATGTTTTAAAAAAATAGGGAGGAAGTTTCTTTTCAGTCTTGTTAAGATTTTTTGTCTTCAGAATAATCATGTTTATGTCTGAAACCTTCAAGATGAAATGATTTTTCATTTTAGCAGGGAAAGTATATTTGGAATCCTAGAATCTGGAGCATATGGAAATGAAGCTTCCCAAGTAGACAGCTGAAAATGGCACATTCAGAGAGCAACAGAGATCTATAGGAGGTGGTTAGCTGCCAGACTCTTGGGAATGTTTCAAGATAATCACTGGAGACCCAAAAGTACCTGCCAGCATTTGCTGAAAATATGGGATATGTAAGAAACAAAATATTATGAAACAGTGTCCTAAACAACTTATTTCATCAAAATAAAATTCCTCCACCTAGAATTCATTGTTCCATATTAAGGATATCCTTTCTGCAAAAAGTTACTGAAGTTCTAGTTTTATGAGACAGAAATAAAATAGCAGAAATGTGATGTGTTCTTTGCAATCAATAGGCTATATCACCACTAAACATGTGTCTAGCACTAAAATTGTGCAACAAGATATAAAACAGTTACTCAAGGTTCCTGGCCAAGTACCACACAAATCAGTGAAGGAAGATCTATATATAGAAATCCGTTTGATGCTTAGTAAAAGTATGCTGGCAGGAAAAAACACTTTGAAATGGCAGGTGAGACTTTGGAATTTCTTGGTTGAAGGTCATCCTTGTCGTTTTTATCCACCCCCTTACCGTTCTTCCAAACGTTCCCTCCTCCAGTCCTTCCCTATACCACTGTTAAAGCCTTCAGTTTTACAAGGTTGTTAATAACCACTTTATACAAATCTCCATTTTGAGACTCACTTTGGTATAACATTTAGTATTTACTTAATTCTTTTTCAGTCCTCCCAAATTAAAACCAATAAAACTTGTCAAACTCATCTAATATTCCATGATGTGATGTGAGATAATCTTTCTACCTTCATCTGTATTCAGGTGATTTCAGGTCATACTTTGCTCCTCACTGAACAAAGTCTTAATTTATTTTGATCTCTTCCATAGAAATAAAGATAGTGAGTGCCATCTCCAGGTTTTATTTGGTTCTGGGTTCACCAGGGTTCACCAGAGTATTTGGTACAGTTGGAGGATATGGTTGCCAACAGCTGTTTGTGTCACAGCTTGGCCTAGGTCTGTGATCAGAGGGAGTTTGAAGAGTCCTATAGCTGTGAGTTTAGTGTCTACAGTAGACTACAGGCTACTCCACCTTTTGCAGGGGAGGTGATCATCATTTTCCCATACACAATGACAACAGTATCTTCTAACTCAACTGGAGAAGGTTCTAGCCATATAGATCCACTTGGGTACCTGAAATAAGAAATACCTTGGCACAGTTCTTTCCCCAAAAAAAAGAGAAACACTCTGAAAACAGAAGAACAGAAATCCAAAGGCTGAGATCCTCTGCTTCACACCACTTTAAGCTGTGGTGTTGGAGTCCTTCAGAATTGTGGTGGGTGCTAATTCCATCTTTTGTTTGCCATTTGTGAACACAGGCAGCAACAATAGCACCTTCAGTCTATTGAGTGGCTCCAGCTGAGAGGGAGAAGTAGGGAAAGAGAGCCATATTCTGGGAACAGCAGGGAAATGAGCCTCTATAAAGGAGTCTGGTAAGGGAATTGGTGCTTGGCACTGCAAAACAGTCTGATCATTGTTCCTGCACAGCAAAGGGACTTTCAGGAAGTGAATTGACATTCATGGATTTTATAGCACAATAGTCCTATATGGTTCTTCTTACCAATAGGTGGAAGTCCTTGAAGGAAAGAATTGTAGAACACTTTTTCGCCCTCCGTTGCTGATTTACATTACAAAAAAACCCTCAACATTTTAATTCCTATTCATTATTAAACACTACTACCTCTCACCTGGTTCTTAACACAACAAAATTAATATATCTTTATGTACCTCCTTTGCTGTTCACAAAGAAGTAGAACACAGACTTTCCCTTCAAGGGTTGAGTTTTTAAACATCTTCTTTAAATACAAAGCTAATTATTTCTAGTGAGAACAGAATTGTGAACATGTACTCAAATTCTATCCTTTGTAAAGTCATACCCATCAGTGGGATTTGCATAAATGTATATCCAGCACATCTACGTCATCACCCTGAGTTAGAGGTTAGCAGGGTACGATGGAGGTCAAATACTAAACTTTCAGAACAACTTATGGAAATTTGGCTGTTCAAATGGTATTATTGGGATAGACTTTCAGCGCATAATTTCTCCGCATCTTTGGAGTTCTTTTTCTTCATTATAGTCATTTAAGCATGACTGTGGACTGACTACTGCCACCAGTCTTGTTAAGACTAAATTCTGTACTACACCAAAATACCTCTTCTGTAGACCTGTACACAAATTCTTTTGGGGTCCCAATCACTAACATTTGATCTTAATTAATTGGTGGTGGTGAAGTATTAAAAGTCCTGCATATCTAAAGGAAAAAAACTAGAATAAGTATTTAACTGAAAAGAAAATCTTGAACTTATTTGAAGTTCATATCACTTCATACTTTGAGCTCATATCACTTCATATTTGGAGCTGAAAAACAAATATGAATAAAAATACACCTATAAATACAAAAAAGCAATTCAAATCAGGCTGTGCTAACAGAAATATTAACAATTTTCCTTGAGATCTCCAAAACTGAGAAATTAATAATCAGAAATTTATTCAGTTTGTCAAATTAATGTATAGAATAAGCAATCAAATGAGTTTTTAAAATCTGTTATTTGACAGATTTGATAAAGCCTGTCTCAGAACATGAGATTTTTATTTTGAATTAGAAAAAATTTTTAATATCCATATTTTTAGAAAAAAAAGTCTACTATTCTTCGATACCCAGCAACTTACCTCAAACTTTTATGTCTTAATTTCCTCTCTTATTAAATACACACTGCAAAGAAAAAGACTTGAAATCAGTGTGTAAGAGGGTTTTAAATCTTGCATCTTCCACTTTAACAAGGATTACTAGGGGGAAAAATATAGGAAGTGGGACAAGAATTATTTCTCTAATTAGCATAATAAATAGATTGATTAAGATTCACTTTTTGTTCCACTTATTTCAAATAAGAAATTGACCAACTTTGTGCTGCAAAACAACGACAGTTGGATAAAAAACATATTGCAGTCCTTTACATATCATCTGCTCTTCCTTCCCTCACATCATAATGGAAGTTTGATAAGTCCTGTTTTGCTAGACTATTAAAATGGTTAGAAACTTCTGTGAAATGTGCAGGAGAGTCTCAGCACAATATATACTCTTAAAAATCAAATTTTTCCAAAACTTTATGTTGAAAAAATATGGATAATTGTGTAAAAATAATTGAGAAATAGTTTTTTATGTATCTTAATTCCAATGAAAAATCAAAGAAAATTGATTCAATAAGGTAAGCCTTCCATAAGACAGAGATCTGAGTTTAAGTCTTCCTGCTGAAAGCTATGCTCCTTCCAACATTTCACTGGATGTAATTAACATGGAAATATCTCTGATCCTTTAGAGACAAGATATAAAGTCTGTGTTTGCAGCCATTGTCTATGCTTCCTTTCACTAGACAAAAGATGTCAAGCATATTGTCACTGATCATATCAATCAGCTTATTGACTTATTTCTTTAGAGTATCATCAAACAGCAGAATTATGTAAACCTAGGATAGGGTCATGCCTTTATTTCAGGTTTCTTTTTGTGTCTGCTCATCAGGTTGCAGCACTTTTAGCTAGAAATATATTTCAGCAGTTCCTTAAATGCAGCTTAAAGTCTGGAAGGACTGCAGGCTCACAGAGCAGACATAAACAAGTCTTTCATCCTAAAATTTCCTGAAAGCCTCTTGTCTTCTGAAGGCTGGGCTTCTTTCATGCTTCCTTCATCTGCTCTTAAGCTCTACTCCTTGATTTTGCTCTTGATGTATTAGAGAATATGCCAAACTCCGTGTTAGTTCTTACATTTTCAAAATCCCCAATCCTGTAACATTTTTTCTGAACCTGAGCTTTCTTTTCCATACATCTCTTCCCAGTCCTAAAGACTGTCTTACATAACTTTAGTCTTACCAGATTATTATTTCCCTTTCCAGCCCTAACAAACCCTTCATTTATTCCCCTTCCACTTTTGTGCTTTTCTTTGGGGATGGCTATTATTTCTCAGTTATTTCCTAGCATTATCAGTAAGTCTCTGTATAGAACAGTAAGTGAAAAATCAACAAAAGAACACGGAGTTGAGTTCTTACAGTGTCACCTTATAATAAGATCACAGAAAAAAAACAAAAAACAAAAAAAAAAAAAGGCTGTACCAGAGATTAGAAAGTCTCAGGAAAGGGAAGTAAAAGAAGTGAAAGTTCTATAGAAAATACTAAAGTCCAAGAGTGCTAAGATGCGTTTATTGGTATGATGAAAAAAATTAATTTGTAAGCTTGAACTTTCAGTGATTTTGCTATTATGTTCCTCTTAATAGACAGAAATAATTAGTTATTCTGTCTAAATAATATTTAAATGTTAAAGAATCCTATTAATTAGGCACTTAGAATTCAAAGCATAGATAAATATTCAGTGATTTTTGAAAATGAAAGAACATTAGCTACCACTAGCTTACCTGTTAGCTCTTACTCACTTTGATATTAGGATGAGAAAATTTGCTAGAATAATGGAAAATTGCTTTTGTAAATTAATGTTAAGGATTGGTGTAATGTGCAACATAAAGCAGTGACAGAAAAGGTGTTTTGCAGCACTAGTTGGAGCTTCCCTTCCCTCCATCTTCTAGAGTTTCCAATCCAATACTTTTAGTTATTTAGCATGTTTCAGTGTTGATCACAGAACCAGGTTATGTGTCATATTACAAGTGATTAATATTTCTTCCTCCCACTTCTGCTGGTTCAGGGGACAATGTGCTAGATAGTGCATTTCACACTAAAGATTACTGAGCTAAAGGTAATATTTCAGCTTAAAAGGTAATATTTCAAGTTCAAAATAAAAGTAAACAAACTCCAGAGTTGTCTTTGAAGCAAATTATAAACAGTGTAAAGCCATTTGTCTGTTAATACTCTGAAATATGGTGGGTTAAGGTTGCTTTTTCATGAAACACACTGCACCCAGCTCTTGGGGAAAGCCACGATACTAAATTCTGGAGAGGATGTGTGGATCAGAAGATGCTGGATATTGATACCTTCATATCCTATACTACACATAAAGGGGATGATATGGAGAAGCACACACAGTGGCTGTAAGAGCCATCCACACAGCCTGATTATGAGAAGATGACTCCAGTCCCTGCATTTAAAAATCTAGTACTGACTTCTCTGAAATATATATGTATGTATACATATATTTGTTTTAAAAAAGTCAACTACTGATTAATTTTCTTAGCAGAGACAAAAGAATTTTTTTTGTGAATAGTGTAAAGTCAGAAACTTTTATTTAAACTATTATTTAAAGTTAGAAACAGTATTTAGATTAATGGGATCACAGAGAATCTGAAAAGTTAAACATCTACAGTCTCTCAAGGTAGATATGCATAAATTTGGGCTCAATTTGCCAATCAAGCTGAGTGCCAAGGTGAATGTTAGTTTGGACTCACAACATCTTTACAAGAACAAACTTCAATGCACCTTTACAGACTTTCAACAATATTATTCTGACAGACACCTCAGTTTACTTGTATCACACATTCAGATCTTGCTTGTGGCTCCATGATAGCCACACTCTGCTTTTAGTGCAAGCTCCTTGCCTGCTTTTGTTGCTGGTGTGAGAAACATAACCAGAAAGCCAAGCTCAGCATCATTCTTACACTTCAAGCTGCAACAGTGTTTAAAATAGAGAAGAAAGCAAGACTTTGATCACTAATCTTAAGTGAGAAAAATGTCCTAGTCAAAAACCAGGAAAGTTAGAACATGAAGCAGGCAATGACTTTTATAGTCCAAATCCTAGCCAGCTGGACCAAAAGTAATTATTTGCAGCTCAATCTTGCTCAGTCTCAACTGTAACATACATGGTTCTCATAGCATGGGAAGAAAAGATTCAGTGCACCAATGCAGGGGGTGTTTCTGCATGTTATACATAAATGCAGTCCCCACAAACACATCTAAAGGAGACTATGAGGAAATCCAATAAATAAAATCCCAGAATCTTTCTTCCTTATTGCAAATCAGGCTGGTGAATAGCTACTGCACTGTCCATATTTGACTAACAAATTGATTTCCCTTGTCAGAAGGACAAAACTACTGTGATGGACTTTTGTAAGTCAGGCAGCTGATTATTTTCAGTCTTTCAGCCTGCATTCATTTTTCAGCTAACCCTTATGACATCATGGTTTTTTATCTCTGTTTTGGTTTTTCTTTTTTTTTAAAGCCCAATTAGTATGAGTAATAGCATAATACCAGTCATACTTAACTACTCATCTCTTGAAAACTTGATGATTTTGCCAGACTAATGGATTCAGTGTAGCTTATTTTCTATACTTGCTCCAGGCTAATAGTTTCTTCATGGCAAACCCCAAATTTTAAAGACTACTGTCTGATCCACTCAATATTTTTGACTTTCTACACATTCTTGATATTCTTATGATCTGAATCTTTCTGATATGCAAACAACACTTATGGTTACACCTGTACTACTTAATAAAACATCAGGTGATGAACCTGCCATTTTATTCCATATGCAAATGCTAAACTGAAAAACACCAGTCAGAGAAGATATGAGTTTATAGGCACCATTAATCCAAGATTTGGATTGAAAACCATGCATCCAAAAAGCCCTAGGGATCCTTTATTTAAAGAAAAATTTGGAGAAATAGAGCATGATAGTGCATAATCTCCAATGTGCATATACAGCAATATGCAAGGAAACAGTGGGTGGCCTATTGAATAGTAACAGAGGCACAGATGAATGGAAAGAAATAGCAGCAACTGAGTGCTGTAGTTTCAGCTGGGTGAGTATAGGGTAATACTGCAATGGCTTGCTCAGCTGGCTTTCTGCAGATTTAATGATGACTGATCCCTATATTTAAGAAGCAAAATTCAGCTGAAATATAACACAAGGCTGTGTGCAGAGCCTATACACTGCTTGTTCAGATTTCTGGTTCCCTTTGATCTTCATGCCCATTTACTGGTAGTATAACCAGCTGATTATATCATCTTATTTAGACTAAACTTGCTGTTAGATGACACCTCTAGCAGACACAAGATGAATCCTACATCTGAGTGTCTTTTTCACTTAGAAAAAGAGGACTTTCAGGAATATGTTGATAAATAGCTAAACAGAATCTAGCCTCTAAGCTTTACTGAGTACTTATCGTTGCAGCCATTATTATAAACCACAAATCTAATGTTACAATTAAGAGTCCATCAATAGATGACCACACTCTTTGCCTTCAATGCTTAGAGTATTTCCAGCCACTGCAGGAAAAATCTACAGGACATAATCATGTCAATCATTTAGAATGTTCTAATACTGACAGACTATTTCACTCCTTTGGGATATATATTATAGTGCTAATATCAGTGTTAAAGAGTTCTATAAACAAGTTTATTTCTATCCAGATATCAGCATTATATCCACAAATTCTGAAGTGTCCTTAAACGTTTAGATATATTATGACAAACACTCAGATGAATCCTTTAGCTCTTGTGTCTAAGTATAGCCCTTAGAGGCCTATGTAGTTATACAGATCCATATAAATATGCCTATAAAATAAACACTTTGTGAATTGACCTTTGTGGTATCACCTTTGACTAATTATAGTAAGAATACTTTTCCAAGCTATTGTGTTGCATAATTATGTTGTTAAGGGAAAAGAGAGGTAAAGAAAACGCACTTACATGTTAGTGTTTCTCATTTTCCATCATTTAGCACATCTTATGCATGCTAAAAACCTCACTTGTTGACATATTACTTACAGCTTGACACTCAGAAGAGCTTTTACTTCCACATTAAATTGTACTACAGAACTAAACCTTTAGCACTTTCCTAGTAATTTTGCAGCTTGTTGGGCTCCCCCCAATTCAGTAGGGTCTGTAAAGACCTCTTTTCAAACACATTTGAAACTCTTGTTGGGAAGGTGGGAGGTAGCATCCAGGGCTGAGTTTCTTCTGAAGAGAGAACAAGCTAGGGCTCTTTCCATGCACATTTCCTTGCTTGTGGTGTGTGATTCACTTCTGAATACTTGTCTAAGTATATTTCTCTTTAAGTTACTCTTATGTAGTGTCTTTGAGCTTGCATTTCAAATTTTAGTTCTCAATATTACAATTCTATATTTATAAAAATTCTTTTATTTTATGTTCTGCATGTTGGTCTGTTCTTTGATACTGTTATTGTCCATAATGGCCTGTTTCTGCATGGTTTTGGTATCAGTATTTGCAAATGTTTCTGTAAAATAAAATGGATTTCCAGGAAATAGTAGAATTCTGTTTACTCAACACTCCCAAATTTACACCTTTAAAAATCATATTCTACTAAAAGTAATAATATTGGGGATTATATTTAAAAGGTCTCTGCAGTGAGATCTTGCAACCATAAACAGAAGTTGATAAAATGTGTTTTCTATATTTTAAGTGACTACTAGAAGTATTATAAAATCATTGAAATCCACAGTGCAGGGCTCTATGGAAAGATACAGCAACTGCATCAAATCTTCCCTGCAGTGCTGTCATGGGAGTTCCATAAAAATGTTAATAACTTCACGAATATTTTCTCTAGATAACTTTTTAAGTGAAATATTCCAGCAATGTGTGATAGCAAATGATTATCCATATACTGCATGCGTAATTTTTCCTTTTTAGGCCTGATTCAGCAGGTAAGTGTCCGTTTTCAGTCTTCCAGAATCTTCAAGGAATTTCACCTTGATAATGAAAACAGTATCCTAGATTTACAGTATAGTTTCTTATTTAATGGCAGCACAGCAGTCTTTTCTTTATTTTCTATGTGAGTTTCTGAAATATACTCTTCAGACATATTTCAGGGGGGCTACAAAATATATTCAGGCTACTGCTTGCTATTTCTTAGAAACATCAAGTTTTATTCCACTCTCATCTAACAAGCCAATTTTGAAGTTATGATGTTATAGTTCAGCAAATGTAGATTTTGAGATGTGAGCCAGGTTCATGACACATAAATTATATAACTTAAGATGGAGTATAACGCCCACGTTACAATAGAGTTATGTCTATTTCCTGAGTTGTAGTACAGTCTTGTCTTCTGTCAGTGCAACAGCAACATGATAGTGTTGTTTTATGATTAGTGACTCTGTATCATATTTGCTTAGGTTCTAGGTAAAAAATGAAAATCTTCCCAGCTGTAGCCCTGTACCTGCATCCTCAGCCTGAGATTTCAGACACAATATATCCTTTCAGGCTGTCCTATATTTACTGGCAAAAAAAGCATCTACAAGGCTGAAGTCTCTTTGCAGTTGCTACTCTCTCCATGAAGTTGCACAGGTGTAATTGAAGATAGAATTTTACACCATTAACAGAATTTAGTTAAAACTACTGTTGAAGATGTTTGAGGTGGAAACCCCTCCCTAGCTTATTATTCAGGTATTTATGTCAGCTCTGTTACTTTTGCATCTCTTTAAGGTCACCAGGTATAGAGAGTAATAATGGTTTATTTTTTCCCTTGAAAAAGTATGAGGGAAATCTGAAAACCCTTGAATAACAAGCCTTGGAAGAAGATGTCATTCTTACACAAATGCTTTACCAGTTAAAAGGGTGGAAAATCATGTAAATGAGACTGTTCAAAGTGTCCAAGTTCCATGAAATACGTCCAGCTTTACACAGCACCAGCAGAAGACAATTATACAATAATTTTGGAGTGTATAACTGTGTAGTTCATTGCAAGCAAACTACATCTTTGCTGTTTAAAGGTTGTCCCCATGGATATACATGGAATTCAAAGTATGACTGATTATGAATTTATAGCTAAGCATCTATTTCCCCTCTTCAGCCCTGTGAAGATATTCCAGCTTTAGAAAAAATGTAACTAATTTTGAATTTGCTTAATATTTTTTCTGATATGTTGAATGCTAAGACTGCAGTAACAGAGGTAATTATTACAGTATTTAATCAGCCAAGAAACAGGAAGTATGTGCATTAGGAGAATGAGGTGTGCCTACTGGCTGAATCTCAGATTTACAAAACTCAGTTCTGACACATCCTATTTCTAGTACTTCCCTCTGCAAATGACTTTAATAGAAAGAATTAAACTCCGGGTTATACTCATCTGGAGCCTGTGGGAATTGCTACCAGTCCATCAGTGGTGCCACAGGTGCTCCCTTGGTGTGAACAGACAGTCCCAGGGATGTGTGTACTACATTAGCTAAGTGCCAAACCTGGGGTAGTTGAGGCCACAAGTACTTGCAATACAACTGCAAAGACTATTCTGACAGCCCTTCAACTTTTACCAGCTGCTCCTACATGAGATTCCTCTAGTGTCTGTGCGTGTGTTTCAGTTCTGGATATTCACCCTGTCCTTACACATACTCTTAATGATCTGCTTAGTGTTCACAATTTAAGCTTCTTTTTTTTT
>VZTJ01003817.1:1873899-1909410 GCA_013397795.1 Orthonyx spaldingii
ACCCATCAATACTCAAAACTAGCTGGTCACTGGCTCTGTTTCCCAGGAAGCAAGGTGCAGTGCTTCCTGCACCATAAGTCACTTGAAAGACTGACCCTTCCTGGGGAACTTTTTTATGGGACTACAGCCCCATGTATGTAACCTAAAAAATACCTTTATTGTCTTAATTTATGTGTATAAAATCTGGGACAGATCCTGTTCCCTATCACTGCTTTTGCTATGAGACCAGTGTTTAGACATTAAAGGTAAGTTTGACTGTTTTACATGTGGCCATGAGAGGTTAAATGAGCTCCAAGCAACTTGACACCACATAGCTCCTGACTGATGAAAAGCCAGAGAAAAGGAATGGAGGTCTCCCTGCTGGAGAGATGACAGAGAGACAATGAATGACCCAACTATAGATCTGTCTCAAACTTGTAGAAAGAAAACAGTCAATGGCTGCTGTTACTCTGTCCACAAGTTACTTAGAGAAATAATATACGCAGTTATTCCCATCTCCTTGAAAAATAACTGCAGCTTTTGCATTAACTCTGATATGAACAAGACCAAGTCATTATTGCAATATTACCATTAAGGTTTCATAGAATTTTTCTGTAGGGATAAAAAAATTCTTTTGAGTTAGGAGTTCCAGGGAGATGTCCCCTTTTTGTCCCTGTCCAAACTTTTCTCACTCCTTTTTTTTTTTTGTGAATTCTATTCACTCCATTATGATTATGAAATACACCCATTTGATCATTGTCTATGTGTCCTTGAGCATGCTTAGTCTTTTTTTTGGTAAAAAATACACATCTGTTTAAAGTCCAAAGTTAATAGAAATGAAGACATTTTGAAAAGTCTTCGGTCAGATGCTTAATGGTTGCACATATGGTAGGCTTAATAGCTTACATTCAACGTGACTGTGAGAAGTAAATAAACTCCAAGCAATTTCACATAATTTAATTCCTGAAAGAAACTTTGACCTTGATATTCCTTGTTATGTATATAAATAAAAATAAATTAAGATGTTTTGTGCTGAGCTGACTAGGGGGTTCTAGAATAGCAATGAAGCTCTACAGTGAATCAAGGTGTTCCATAAACCTTTAATTTCCTTGAAAAAACAGTAATTTATTTCATGGTAATCTCCTTTTTGCTGAACAAGTGGTTGCATTTTCTCAGTGGGAAAGTAAACCAGCTGGAGATTTAATGTAAGGAGTAACTCAGCACTGCAAAATACTATGTATGTAAAAAGATTTGAAGTTTAATTCAGAGGTCAAAAGACATGTCGGTTCTTAATGATATTGGAGAAATAGCTTGGAATGATGCCCCTTCCTTAATTCTGAGCAGTAAAGAACAGACAAATTAAAATGTCAGTATACTGAATTGAAAACTGTTTTATGATAAGACACTTGAGCCAGCAATCAACTTTCCAAATACCACACATGATAGTAGATTTACAGTTCTTGATGGGAAGACTAGTGCTAATTTCAGCATTCAACATATCAGTGAGGCAGTGCTGGGATTCAATGCTCACTTTTATATCAGACTGGTATTTAAAAACTAAAAAAATCCTAAATTGGGGTAGATATGGCACCCTGATTCAGACAGCAAAAGCTATTTCAGTTGGAAAGAATTTGGTTTACTTGTTACAAGCACTGATATTTATAGTGCTACTTAGTAAAATGCTGTAAATAAGTTCATAACAGCTTAAAAAACTGACAGAAAAATATTCAGTTTGAGACTGAAGGAAATAGATAACTATGAATTAAAAAAGAATACCTTTTGCCATGGCATAAGATGATGATGAAACCAATAATGGTATTTCACTAATCCTGCTGCAAGCCTATAAATTCTGAAGATATGTATGCTGAGCAGATTCCTTTGTTTAGCTCTGAGTTCAATAAGCTTTTTACTTAATAGGAGTTGATTTGGAATGCAAGTATATTTGGAGTGTAAAATCCAAGAGTGATGGCTCAGTCAATATTTTCATTGGCTAAAAAAATTAGTAGCTGATTCATAGCTTTATCTTGTACTTCTCAGGATAAACTTATTGTCCCAGGATGCCTGAATATGCAGATAGTGGGATAAAAATGCTGTTGTTAGATGACATTTTTGTATTGCCATGCTCTCTTAAGTCCTGTATTGTACTGAACTCAAGCAGTTGGAGCTCCCATACTCTTTAACCGCTACAACCACTCATCTTGAGAATGGTTTTATCAATTCAAATGCAAATAATAAAAGAAAACAGTGCATTTTTCCTCTGCAAATATGGTTGTTCCTTTAGAACTTTTGTCTCAGTTCTCTCAGCAGATTATAGATGTCTAAGTGCCCATAATTTTGATTAAAAAGTTTCTAGTCTTTCTGGTATCTATCTTCAGACTCTATTTACTTTAAAGAGCTAAGATTTTCCTATCACACTCGGTTATTTTGGGCTCGTAGGCTTCATCATTAATGCTTCCACGCTTCTGCACAAAACCAGCTACACTATGAAGGCCAGCTTTTAGGAATTCCCACTTCATCACATTTCATTCAATATACTTTCAAATGTTTTCCCTAGGTAGCCTAGAGTTTTAAAGGGAAAAGTCTCACAATTTGCACTACTAATGAGTGTTCGTGCAACCACAGAGGTAATCTGATGCATTCCTCTGTATCTGGATTCAGAGGCCAAATATGTGGATGGCAAGAGGAGCAGCTACAGAAACAGCTACAACATAACGTGAAAACATGAAAGTAAGAAATGGAAAAGCATTTAATGTCTGATACTCCAACCATAGCCTGCCAATTCTTTCCTTAGGATAAGGGGCAGCTTCCTAGTAGATTCACCATCCTATTATCAAAACACCATTCATTCCATCTCAGTCCCACAATTGTCTTGAACTGTCTAGGATAAAAGGGTGTCTATAAATACAAGCATCATGGGCTTACACTATTTAGGATTAACTAATATCAGGAGGAATGTCTGGCATTCATTTAAATAAAAATATCTCTTCTACAACTTGGGGTTCTTGTAGGAATATTCTAATCTCTGAAACTCCATGCATCATTTCTGTTATTTTTCACTTATTTTTGCAGATGAGATTAGACATGCTTTTCCAAAAGATAGAATTTCTAAAGGGTAGAATCACAAATCAGTTATTTATTAGCAAATCTGTTTAACAGAAATGTTCCTTTCCAAGACAGGGATATTTGGGTATGAAGAGCTTGGAAGAGGGTCTGTCTGTTGTCTGTCTGTTCATATTACAGGTGGATATCAAGAACCAACCTAACATTATATAAACTAAGACCAGAAATAAGACATGTATTTTAAGAGCAAGAATAATTAATCTCTGAAAAATTTTATCTATAGAGGATGTGTACCCTCAACTCCATGCAGAGTCTAAGTCAAGATAAATTGCTATTTTTCTAAACTGTGTTAACTGATCCAGACGATGGATTTGAGATAATAAATAATTCCCCGATATTCTCTGGTATTCACTAACTCAGAATGATGTTCTTACTGACTCCCTCTAGCTATAAAAATCTATGGCTGAATGTAGAAAATTATGTTTCTTGAGAAAGCACATTCGTTTCTCCTATTTGTTATGGAACTGATTTTCATAAAAGCATAATGCTCCTCACCTGACACTTTCAGTTCTGTAGCTTTTATGTGCTTTGGAAGACCATGAGCAAGACAGAAATAGTTGGAAGGTCACCTATCTTCTGTTGTGACTGTATACTTGAAGGCTTTTTCTATCACACGACATCAGCTGAGAGACAGCTCCTAATTTTTCTTTCCTCCCACATGTGAATATTTCTGTTGGGAAATTAGTCAATTTGCTGGCAGAGTAAAAGAGAATACTATGCTTCTAGCATTAGCAAAGAGAACATAAATAATTTCTGCTGATGACAATGTTTGAATTCACTCTACCACAATTAGGAATTAACAAAATTCCTTAGGTACTACTCTCTGGAAACTGCTGGCAATTGCTGACTTTAACAGCAATCCCAGCACCTGCAATTAGGTCAGCTATTTGCAGTGTGCCCCCAGGGAACTTGGCCAGTCAGGTGTTCCAGTGCCTATCTATCACTTCTACCTACTCCAAAAAAACCCACAAGTATATCTGTGCTATATGCTGCTGTATCATTTTTTTTCTCTACCCCTGTCACCTATTCTGCTTTTAATCAGGGTACTTTTCTGCCGAACTAGATGCTAATGTAGCCTTTGGCCTCAGCTGATCACGATTTGTATGGAACAACTGTGATGTCAAAGGAAGAAAGCATCTTAGTCACATTTCTACATGGTAAACTGCAGACATGTTTCAGTGTTAGAGGTGTGACTGTCACCCCAAATCCGCAGAGTACCCACTAGATTTCTTCAATAAATATATTCATATAGAATACATTTGTAAAAATATGGTATTCCTGTGAGGAAATATTAATCTGTGGTAAACACAACTGCTAAAGTGTATTTTCTATTAATTAATATTCTTTTTCATTGGATGTCTATTTTCTGTGGAAACACAATGTAGTTTTTTTTCCTAAGGAATATATTGGCTCAGCTAACTCAGGTGACTACCAATCTCTGACATTTAAATGAAGTGACACAGTCTTCTAGGATTGTGTTTCAAATCTATACTTAGCAAGACAGACATCATTTTAGGACCTTCTTATTCTACGTTTTCAAAGGTATGGGTTTTGGTCTTTCTCAGACTCCTAAGCTCTTATTACGAACCCATTAGATGCAAGCCTTGGTTTTTAAATGTATGTAGCAAGATGATTTTCTGCATAAGAAATATAAAACTTATAAAGGAAACAATGAAGCATTTCTTCAGTACTAATCACTTTATGTCTTACTTCATAATATTCTATCTGCATTTTTTGTTACTTATTTTTCCACATTTTCTCCTTCCTTTTTCTATCTTTAATGTAAAATAAGCTCATTTATCAGTTTCTTTCTTCAGATTTTTGTTTTGTATGAGTTATACACTTTTCAACAGTGTCATGATGAAATTGAGATGTAAAGTCTGGAGTCAGAGATTAATTCTATTAAAATTCAGGAATCCTCGAATCTGATGTTTTATTTCAGAGTCTTCTCTAATTTGAGATGAATAATTTTTTATTTTTGTTTTCAAAGATGTCCTTATTGAGGCATTCATGAAAAGCAAGAAGAGTAGTCATTGGGCTTTCATTATTAGACCATGATAGATTTGACGGAACACTGAAAGGAACAAATACAAATAATCAAACAACAAATGTAAAGTGGTCTTTTGGGGCTTCAAGAAATACATTCACATTCTCTTTAATTATTTCAAGTTGTGTCTTCTTTTTGGGAAAGCAGCTTGGAAAGATTCAGCTGGAAGCCTTAGCGGGCATTATAATTGTGAATGGACAACGATTAAACTAGCTACCTCCTTTACTCCTCACCTTCTAACTACAATAAGTAGTGCTTTGGGCAAGAGAGACACATCATTAAGTGAGCTAAAAGATGTAAAAAGAAATATCTATTAAATTTCTGAGTAGGTTTTCTACAGACTGGAACTGAAGGTTCCATTTCACTTGCTCACAGACCAATACGCAATCAATATTAATTATCCAAAAAAAAGAGTTAATAACATTCTTGTGATAAGATCAGTACAGAGTAATGGACTGAAGCAACATAAAAGTCTTTTTCTGTATAGTGAACTCATACATGACATCAGAATTTAAAAAAAAGAGTTGAAAAAAATCTCTATGATCAGAAAGCTAGAGACTAGGTTTCACTTTGTTTTGTCTCTCTGCAAAGTTAGGTACAGCGTACTGTGTAGTTATCTCAGAGAATAAATAATAATGGCATTCTGATGTTTTTTCAATAAGACTCTGTTCAGAAAGGAGAAGTCCAGTTCAGTTTTCAGTGCTAATTCCTCATAAAGTACCAAGAATCTCAGTGTTTTAGAACATGGCATTATCAGTTTTTAAATCAACATAATCTACTAGAACATGCTGTCATAAAAAACATTCTAAAATAAAATAAAATGAAACATCCTTCACTGAGCATTGTTAAGCTCTATAATCTGATCATTTCCATCAGTTGTTATGCACTGCACAGCAATGATAATGCACTTTGTTAGGTAGCAGCCTAGATTTGGTGGGAGGTGAAAAAAAGGAAAAAGACTCATTTCTCAAATTATTTTATTTCATTTAATATTAAACAAGTGCTGATTAAACAGTTAACAATTGTAAAACAATTGAAAATTTATCATGTTTGAGCTTGATTCATCCCATTGAGAGGAGTCTCCTTTTTACAGGATTTTAGGACACTGTTTCTGTCACACACTAGTGTTGAGAATATGGTGAAGATATATCAGTGTTTATATTGATCTGGACTAGAAAGTTGTGGAATGAATTGAGTTGCCTTTGTGTATAGACTGTGCCCACTCAGCACAACTATGATCTGTCTGGGTAGCATGCAGTAGTGATTCAAGAGGTCTGGACTGTTCACACATCCTTACAAAAAGTACTCAATGCAGCTGCTAGAAATATCGTCTTAGACTTAGAGTGCTTTATCTCCGACTCTAAATTGTTCAGAACATTCAGCCACACCATTTTAAATCAGATTTTTATGTCAGTACTTTTATAGATTACTTCCATATTGCACTCGCAGCAAAACTGACACAGTGCTGCAGATCTGAAATCTTTAGGTGGGATGAAACATGTGAATTACTGAATACGAGTGCTAACAAATGCCTTATAATCTGAGCAAACCAGAATACTAATGAAATAGAATTCTACTAAATCACAGTGTAATGATATAAATTTTGCTTTTACAGAAGTCATTATTTAAAAGCCATCACACATCATACAATATTAGAGATGATAATGTGTTTATCGGCCACTCCAGAAAACAACTACTTGCTTGGTTTATAGAATGTCTTGAAAGTATTTGAATAATCAAAGGGAAGAATTATACTGAAATATTTTCAAGGATGGCACCATCTCCCCACCACTAGTGATTTTTATTAATGTCCTTTGTTAAAGTATTAATTTCAATTTCATTTTTCAGATGCATATAAATGGATCTTACTTTTTTTTTTATTTAATGAAAATAACAAAATATTGTGACTAGTATTTCTTAGTAGAAAATATTCTGTACATAATTTTCACCTCTCTTCCAGGATAGCTCTCTTATTCTTCCATAGTGTTTAAGAGAAGCTTTCAAGTAGACTGTTATTTTTAGTTCTTGCGCAGTCTGTCTTGACTGGTGAAATTGTGGATTCTTGTACCTATCTATTTTATCAGACTAAGGAGTGTTGACCCCCCAAGCCATAAATGTAATAGCGTGGGTCTGACTATTCTTCTGGATTGTGGATTCATAAGACAGCGTCCAGTATCCTTACTTTGACAGAGGCTCTTCACTCATTTCTGTCAGTCTTCAGAGATTAATTTAGCACTGGAATTTTATTCTGTACATATTATAGACGGATATATAGCTCCTTTAGGATCTAACCCTCCAAGATATTCTACTTGCATTAAAATCTTTGGAGAACAATGCTGAAGTATGCGGAAAGATCAGACTCCTCAGCTGCCCAAGTCCGTATTTATAATAGAGTTGGTCAGAAATTGGAATACTTCCATAGAAGCATTGTGGTCTTGGAAAACTACAACTTTTGACAGCAAAATGGTCCATAGTTTTCTCTAGGTCTAATGTGTATCTTCCATCAAAAATAGTATCATTATTCTTTTCAGAAAGAATGTACATTTAACAGAGACACAAGTTAAAGGTTTATTATTCCTTTCTACACAAAAAATGTTCACTTCGTTTTGCCTGCAATTACTCTTACCTATTTATTGTGATGTTGATCATATTGATTAAAACAATGTTCTTAGACTCTCTTTCTCTCTCCACAAATTTTGTCTCATGACACTAGAAAGGAAAAAATGGTCTGTTTTCTGTTATACATACTCTTTTGGTATTCTGTTTCTAGAGAAATATATCCTACCAGTACATTTCTCAGTATGGAAAATTTTATGTCCAAATAAGTACTGGAAAACAAAGACTGGTAATGCAGTCTGGGTGTTCTGAAGTGTGCTGCCTGCTGTATTTCTTCATTGAACCACCTGGAAATTACACCAATTCAGATTTTATCTCAGTCTAATAAAAAAAAAGATTGGTCTATAGTTTATTATTGGCTTCAAATTGCAAAACTTTCAGAAATCAAAGGAATTAGGAATGTCATTATCTAGGCTGAAGGGCTTAGAGGCCTCAGTACGAAAGCTTTCAAGGCACAGACATTTTCTGGAAACTGTTTTGTAAAAAGAAGAAAAAAAAACTTACTAAAAAAGACCCCAGATGTAATTTGTTGAAAACTGCATTAGGAATAGCAGCAATGATACAAAATAAAAAAGGTGGGTTGTTACAGAAAGAAAATACAGAGCTTAAGAAGAAACTCCAAAACAAAATTTGAATTCGAAAATAATGAATACAACAATAATAAAAAATTGCAAATGTTTTAAAATAAGAAAATACTAAAAGGTTAAAATTTAAAGGAAAACTAAGTTTGACTGGAAAGGTAAATAAATATTTTATCTTAGCTTTTGATGAGGAATGTGCTATCAGGAAAGATAGAGAAACCCTGAAGGCTAGAAGTAGCTGATCTGTTTATGGTCAGGTGGAAGGAATCTTCAGAATTTAGTACACTCCTTGCTGTGTGTGATAATAAAATGCAGCATGTTTACCAACAGTGAATAACGATTAATAGAGGCATCATCATTTTTAAGAAAAAATTCATTACATATTTAATTTATGTGAAGAAATCATACACATACTTCCTTGGAAAATTACTAGCTGACTTCAAAAGCTCAGAAATGTAAACTGCAACAGTGGACAGGATGCAGGAGAACTTTAGACATGAATATGGGATGCATGAAAAGGAGAAATATCTATCAAGCTACAGGGAATTGTTTTGTGGAGTTATGCAAGGATTGGTTCTGGGGCAGATCTTGAGAATATTAGTTGTTTCAGCATGAAACAAAGAACTGTACTTATGAAATGCTGATAACTATTCTGGCAAACATCATCACCTGGAGAATTGGAGAACTGGAGAATAAGAGTGTTCTACAGGGAAAAACAAGAGCTTAGTGGTAGAATAGGATGACATTTATTGTTATCATAGGATGGCATTTAGTGCTACAAAGTTGAGGTTATTACAGTATTTTGTTATTGACCTCTACCAGCGAGTGCCTGTCAACTACAAACAACAAGGCAAGAGAAAAAACCACCTTGTCCTGTTGATGCCTTTTTCTGGTCTTGGGAATGAAAAACTAGACACAGAAGAAGGGTTGGGGGTTAATTACCTCAGTATTTTAATAGGAATTCTGGCATCCGGTGCACCACTTTGCCGCGGTGAAAGGCCTTGTGGTGCCCACCATGCATGCACCCCCACCATCGATCAGTATACATTTTATAGACCTAAACATTAGCATATCTACCAAAGTGGCCCAATAAGGGGCTTGGATGATCTAATTTCTAGTTTACAGAACACATTCTACTGCAGGAGCCATGGCTCCTCAAGATAGTAGGATGTTTGGTCTTCTAACTCTACAAAACCTTGGAACTATGCTGAATTACCAGACTTAACAAAGTACAAGTATGCATTCTAATACTTGTGGATACACAGAACTGTGTAAAAGGTACAAAAAGGAATAGCAAAAAATCCTTTAGGCATCACTGTCAGTGTGAAATCTGTTTAAAGATCTTCCAAGTTTTACAGGTCTTGTTTACAGGATGACCAATATGTATCAAAGTAATACACCATGAAGAAAATGTAAAGACTATATATAGTAAGATAATTCTAGTAGATATTACAAGAAATTACGCTTATTGTAAAAATACCTGCGGAAACTCCATCTGGAATACCATATATAAAGCTGGTCACCTATACTCAAGAAAGATTAATTTGTACCAGGACAGCTGCTGAGGACTATTGAAATGCTCAAGGAAGAACTAAGCTTTTTTAGTCTAGCAAAATATAGAGCTTGAAAAGGTATTGCATTGTTCTCAGTAAATACATACGAAATACATATACAGGGAGAGAAAACTCACATATATAATCATAATAAAATTTGAAAGAACAAATATATTTTAACAAGAGAAGAGTAACTTTGGAAAAGACTTCTAACCATGTGACTGATAAAAAGGCAAAATTCTCTATGCAGGAGCCCTCAACCTATTCATAAACAAATTTAGAACTATAGTAGCTGCCATTCAGATGTGCTGGCTAGACTATTGCACAGATTTCAGTTTTACTTCACAAACAGAACATCTCTCAAATTTGGGTACTGTAAAACCAAAATCCTGTACTTCAGATGTAGCATCTTTTGTTTCTTCATAAGTGTCAGAAAAAGAACCATTAAACAGAACCAGAATTCTTAGTTTCTTGATGTGGACTTGATCAATTGGTTTTAGTTTAGGGATGTAGAAACATTGTCTATATAGTATTTTGAGACTTCCTCACCAACATAATGGTCTTACAGGATCTTCTATGACATGTACAACAAAAACAAAGGCAGGTCACTCTTTCTTTCTCCTGGAGACTCATGGAAGAGGGGATGTGGAAGGGATTGGAACTAGAACTGGCCACTCAGTCCCTAGTGCAACACATGCTATCTGTTAAAAGTTGCTTCTGTCCCTGGGCTGCTGCAGTTTGGACCAGAGCAGGGATCGAGGGTGCCATGACAGAGATTCTGATAACTCCACTTTCTGGTTATACCCAGTATGTTCTGCTGAGGAGACATAACTATTGCACTCCTACTTACCCAAGTCAATATATTTGACGAAGTGCCGAGTCAAAACTGAAACACACTTCAGTAGTTCACTCTTTCCTAAAGTAGCAAAGCTGTAATAATTATTAATACCATTGATGGAAAATTTTATTCACTCGCCCTTGAGCTGCAGAGTTCATACAGCATTCATTCCAATAATCTTGTCATTCTGCCCTTATAAATAGTATTCATTATACTTCCCTGGATTTCATACAAGGACTGTCTGAAAAACAGACGAACAGTATAATTTAATTACAGAAACATAAAATATATTAGGAATGATAAATGTATTTTATGACCTTTAAAATGAAGCCAGACAACGTTCGTATAATTTCTGCTTTTTCATGCCTTGGTGAATGTCTTCAGTTTCAGAAAAAAAACCTAAAGTATTTTGATGGAAACTGGTTTTTATCCACATTCATGGAGATTTGCATTGCTGGTGCTGTGAATGATTTATCAGTTTTAGAGTCATCACACAAGGTGCTAAGATAAACTTTCTCCAGGTCCTGTCATAAAAAATTATACTAGAATAGACTGAAATTATTCATTTAATGATATATTAAAATTCAATAGCATAACTGTGGAATGTATTGAAATTAGTAAGTGTATTTGAGACCAAAAGGAATTAAAACTATAAAATGCTATCTGCAGGTGATACTCTAATAACTATGCACCATATTGTATATAGCAGTATTGAATTCTTACTTACAGTAATTTACAATTTCACCATCAATAGAAATCTTTACAAAAATAATCTCTGCCAAACATTAGAATTCCAAAAATCACCAGAGTGTATCACTACAACTGTAAAATAAAGATCATATTGATGCTTTCTTACATTCCAGAAGTTTATATGCTTATTTTACTTTTTTCTTCTTCCCCCCCTTTTTTTTTTCTCCTAAAGGATGCATTGCACTCATTTATTAACAAAATTGGAACTGCAATAGAGAGGACTGAGTAGCATGTGGCCAGCTTGGGCTGGCTCTATTGTAACTGGCTTAGCAATACTCTAGATTTATATCAGAAAAGATGACTTGGTGCAGAAATATTTTCATTTTTAGATGATAGTTCTAATGTTAACATAGTAATGATTAGTAATGTAAAAACATTATTTATATAAAAATTGTTTCTTATATATTTTGACTACTTCTACTTTACTAGCATTATTTCCATTTCAGAGATACTGGCAGCCAGAGTTTCAAAATTTCATACATTACTTTTTTCCCCCCACAGCAAGACTACTTTTAGTCAACCTGATTACCTTAGTTCAGGTATCATATGTCACAGTATTTGCAAGGGTAAGTAAAAATCTCTTATGATAGCCTACAAGCTTAATTTAGCACTTGGAATGTTGTGTTTCTGATCTGCTGCAATTTAAAAAAATACGTCTTGGTAATGATATCTTTTTGCAGATGTTAAAATTGTAATTGTAACTATGTGGTAATTTTTAGCTGTGAATGTTAGAGTAAAGATAGCAGGTATGTTCCAAGTAACAAACAACACTAGTTTTTCTTTATTTTTTCAATGCCTTTTTCAGGCCCAAGACAAAGGTGTTGGTCCAGCACTGAAAGATTAAGCACCTCTACTGTTATTGCTTAGCTGTTCTTGTCCGGTTGGATGACAAAGAACAGGAGGGAAATGTCATGGTGAGGACTCCTAGCATGCTCAGGAATTACATAATCTGTAATTAATTTCTTTTTCCCTTTCTTAACTGGAAGCCACCTTGAGGCCATCAGCCATCAAATGAATGTAACAATTCATACTGCTTGGAAGAGGAGATATCTAAATGACTTGCATAACACACCGAATAACTGCCGGCATCCAACTGTAGTTTTGGTTGTTGTTGCTATTTCATTTGTTAAATAAAAGTTGCTCTTCTCCTTTGCATATATTGTGTCTGAGTCAATGTGGATTTTCTCTGGCTTTGCTGTGCAAGTCTGTATTTACAGCAGACAAAAACCCATGTGTTGATCACTTACTTTTGTTATCTCATTTTTGTTTTGGTGTAAGTATATTACTTTTTCTCTCTGTGGAGAAGCACTTCACTCACAAGCTTTCTGAAGCTGTGCTGCAACAGCTTAATTCTGCTTATAACCTAGTTCTGGGCTTTAAAATCTACTTGCAAATTGATTTTCACACTGTCAGCTGAAGATCTTTCCCTGATGCCTTCTTCTCTGAAGTCATGGAAAGCATACTTTTGTTTCATACTAGTCACTGCTTCTGATAATACCTACCATCTCTATAGAAAGGAAAATTTCACTTACCTTGTTCGTGGGATCTGGATACATATTAGTCCTGAAGCTTTTAATTTAAAGAGCAAAACATTTTACAGCCTCTTCAAAATGAAGAGGTTTTCAGCTGGAATAAATATCAAAATATTCTAAGGTCTGAAATATCACTTCACATGAATACACATTTGAATATTTGATTACATGCTAAATATACAATCACTGAAAACAGTGTGAAAAATATGGTTTTCACTCTACAATTAATCCTGTGTAAATGTACACACTAAGGAAATTAATTGCCAACAAGAAAAACATTCTTATTTCTGAGAGTTACAGAGAAGGGTATGATTTTTCTGTATAAAATCTAAGTTTATAATACCTAATATATGTTGTAGCTATCAAAACACTATATAGGTAGCATTAGAGAAAAGGGATTTCTGCATTCTAAAAGTAAGCTTGGATTCATTTATATCCACAGAGGTTTATTCCCCCTTCCAAGCAAAGTTAAAGATTCCTCTGCAGTGTCAGTATTGGGTAGTTGGGTCCCTCTTCCTTGCCTCCTTTTGCTGTATAAAAGTTAAAATGATAAACAATTTCACCTATGCAAAAGGCATTAGTTAGCATCTGCATCTTCCTTTCTCAGTACATAACCTTCTTCTCTGATGTGTGTGAAAATTATTTTGTGTCAAAGACTAAAAGGGACTTTCCATCAGCTATTAGCACTGTACTACAACTTCAGGTGTGAATGTGTCTGTAGGGAGAAAGTCTTGGTCAGACACTGCTCTTGCTTACACCGCAAAAGCTCTGGAATCCCAGCAGTGAAACAAGTTGAATTATGTTGATCCCTCCTTTTCTACTGTGTTCAGGATAATGATGGAGTTAGTCCCCTTCCTAGATTACTTGAAAACACTTGAAAGCCTGTTCACGGTCAGCTTGAATAAATATTTCCTGAACTTGATAAACGAGGTTCAAACCTTTTTGAAAGTAATAGGCCCAAAGTAACACAGTATCTATCTGCGGGTAACAAAGAGGAAGAAGAGGAATATCGCTTTGGGCCAAAACTAAGAAGCTTGAGGGAAATCTTTATAACCAAAGTTTTAAAAAAATACCTTTTGATCCCAAATGGAGCAGAATATTGAAGAAAGTGATAAGGAAATACAAGACATAAATTCATTAAGAACAACAACAGCTCAAATTGGAAGTTAACAAGGTAGTAGGCTATCTTTCCAACTCCCAGGATATTAAGACAGAAATAAATACATGGCATAATTGAGATAGATTTAGACATTTATTTAGATGTACGATCATAGTAGTCACCCCAGTTTCCTTATTTGAAGATATCAGGGTTGCTACCCTTCAAGGTGAGTTGGAATAGTGTGAATTTGTTGGGGTTTTTTTCCCCATCCCATTACCTGTTCTTTCGATTCATGAATATCTTTGGTGTTGGCATATTATTTTCTTCTCACCTTAACATTTTTCTGTTGTTGATACAAAAATGTACATGCTTTGAATGTGTATGAATGTATGGTACCTAGCACAATGGCCACCTTACTGGGACACTTGGGGACTAGTAGTATAAAAATAGACGAGGAAATAGACTTAACCACAGACAAAGTAATCCCTGAAGTGTAGATCCATCAAACTGCAATCTTTTAACTACAAAGTCTCCCTTAGCTATAAGTGACATGTTAGTTTTCAAAATGAACAAGTCATTTGTAGGCAGGAGTTTTAATTTTATGAGCTTTGTAACTTATGGGATTAAACACAGAGCTCAGGTTCAGACCAGATTTTTTTCCTGGGGTACAGTAGCTATATGCAGATAGGAACATGATGTAAAACTCTGGTTTTAGTCTGGATTTACTTACTGCAATTATTCCAAAGCATATAAAAAAACCTCTACTCTTATTTTTAATAAATAGTTCCAGTCAGTTCCTAATGTTATTAGTACAGCTCATTAATAGCATCTGTCTCCTGCACTCTCTTCTACTTTCAAAATTAATTAAGCTAGTGGCACATTAACTGGAAGGAAGAGGCCACAGCTTTATTTATGCAGAAAACAATAAAAGCAGAAATCAAGAGGAGTAATCCTAATGTTTGGAACTGACCTTATGAAGGGGTAGTTTGCCAAGTGATAACAGCATCTGTTCAAATGGAAAAAGCAAACATAATAAGTGAAAGGAACACATCCACTTCTCTCTCAAATATTGTGGAAATATTGCTTATTGCTTACAGTCACCTGCCACATCAAGAACTCTCTTTGGTGCCCATTATCCCATTCATTGTACCATTAACAGTCAGTTTTCTTTTCCCTTGTAATTTTTCACCCACCAACAAACTTAGAATCTTTATTTGAATATAAAGATACATAATATTATTATGATAACTGATAGGGTATTTCCCATTTTTATCTGTTAATATTTTTAAAGTAAAATTAGCCTTCTGGATCATATAATCTTTTATAAATATATGTATATTTATACATGAACACTACCACTGAATTAGCTTAAACAGCTACAGGAAATTGATACACTAGATAGTTGCAGAAGCTTGGAAAAGGACAGTTTTCTTTCTGCAGCTGTTAAAACAGTTGGCAGCATATATAAGAAAGAAATGTTTGTGAAAACTGACATTTCATTGGATTTTAATTCACGTATCACTGATTAAAAGGTGACACACCTTCCCCTGTGGGTGAGCCGCTGCCAGATCCACAACTGCAGGCAGTGTTTTGGCTCTGCAGGCTGGGAGCAGGAAACACCAGTGTGGTGCCTGGGTGTTATGCTGAGGATGCTTCCTTTGGCACACAACTGGAGAAGGCTTTCCCTTGCATGCCGTAGGCTGCTGCATGACTCCAGCTCTTTGCTCATCCTGCACAGCTACCAGGCTGTGAGCCCCAGCCCTGCTGAGGCAGCACCTTCCAGGAGGGAAGGAATGGGGGAGCCCTGCAGTCTAAGAACAACCTGAAGGGTGTTGGGACCTGAGTTTTCATTAGCCTTTTCTCCTGAAGCCAAGGACCAGGATTCCATTACCCATCACCAAAAGTCCCCGTTGACTTTCCAGATTTATTTCCACATGCAACCTGCATCTAGTCTCCCAGATTATCCCTCAGGAGGAACAAGATTTCTGATTTGTAATTAAAACACTTTGGATGATGTGTCAGACAGATGCTTGCCAACCCTTGGGGACTGACTTTGATCACAGGTTCTGAATATACAGCTGATTGATATTTAAAGTAATAATTCAAGAGACCGTTTTCCCCAGAAGTTTACATGTCTTTGTAGATCTGTGAGAACTGATTATGTTCAGTCTGTATCCTTGTGATCTGTCTTTTGTGATTTAGTTTAAGTGAGGAATTAGACAACCTTTCTCCTCTTGCCGATGGCACAGCCCTCTCTTTCTCTTCCTCTTGGCCCCATGTCTCCTGCCCTGTGTAAAAGCACCTGGATTTCTGCTCATGACTAGGCTTCTCCTCAGTTCCTCCATTTCTGTAACCACTGGTTATAGCCACAGAATACACTGGAAAAAATACCAAGCAGATGTGACAATTTGGACTCTTCATTAGCACAAAGTATTTGGGACAGTTATTGTTCTGGTTACCAAGCTAAAAGACTTCTTTCAGGACCCCTTCTTTGCTGGGTATTGCTGAGAGCACCCACTCCAACGTGTGACTTTCAACAGAATATTCTGCAGTAATACTGTTCAGACAAAGGCCCGAGTTACACTCGGGTACAAATTTGAATTAATGTAGGAGGCTTAAGGTTTCCTCCCCTTAAAGGTCTTCCTTCTGGAAGACCATGACAACAGTTGACAGAATAAACTAATAGAGCTTTTACCAAACATGGCATGTTCTGTTGATTCCTCAAAGGTAGTAGACATTAGGATAAAGAGGGCTGATTGCTGATACACCTGTATTATTTAAACCTTTTAATGTTGCTTAGCCAGCTTCCACTCTGACAGAGTCACCCCAAAGTGCTTATCACTTCACTCCTCTAGCAGCCTTTCAGACTACCATGTTCCTTCTCTTCAGAAAAAGTAAAAGTATTTGGATTGTGCATGGTTCCTTGTCTGTTCTCTAATATAGCCTTGAGACTAATAAAACTGGGATGCAGCAGATAATAAGCACTTTCTTGTTCCCTCACGATATCACATTATCTTTCCATTGCTTTTAATGGATCTAATCGTGCAGCCTGCCACCTCCAAAAAGCTGTCAGGACTTTTAGGATCAGAATCCTGCTTTTACTTGAGCAAAAACTGAAACAGTGTTAAAAACATCTTTTAAAACAGAACAATTTGTGAGTAGTTAAGAGAGACAGAATGAAAGGCATCACAAACATGGACCCTAAAGTGCAGCCTCTTTCTTCTAGGTTTGCACTCAGCCTGGAGCCCCTCCAGGGACTTCCTGTGCTGTGGCCATCCAATCCACATGCAGCTCCACACCACCACTTATTTCCCCCCATCATGTCCCCGAGTTGCCTTTGTGCCACCCTTTACTCACCTCATTGCTTTCTCAGTATTTACAATGCCCACTCTCCCCTGTGAGACACATCCTGCCCTGGGGAAGCTTCCCTTCCCAGCACATTCAGCACCTGCAGCATGCCAGGGCAGGGAATGGGACAAATGACTAAAAAATTCCCGTTTTATTCAGGGACTTACACCTAATCCAAATATTTCTTACTTAAAGGAATCAGACACAGCAAACAGAAAAAGCAAATGCCATGTATCATGGTCCTAAAAATGAGGAAAAAATAATCTGAGTGTATAAAGATAGCTGTTTATGTAAATATATATCCATATATACATATATTTTGCACATATGCAAAACTAGACATATTTATATACATACAAATTCAAAAGCAAAAGAAAATAACTATAGATAGGATGTAATATTTTTGTGATTGGAAACAATAACTTTATTACTATGTTGAAAATATTTGAGAAAAAAAAATTACAAGCATCCTGATAAAATACCATTTATAGAACTGAAGGATGCATAAGTGATGTTGATGACAGCCATTTTCTCATATATTCAAGACCTTTTGTTCTGTATATCCCTTCCATACCTATGGCCCACGGTGCCTGGCCCAAATTCAGAGTTGCCCTCTGAATTACCACATTTTACGTACCTTATAATACAAAACTCTAGGGTAAGCTAGTTTCAGTTTGACCTGGTGATGTTTTTCTACTTAAATATTCAGTGGTTAACAAAGACAACAGCACATCAACTTAATTATGGAGCATATTTAATTGAAATTCTTGTCCAGAATAAGATTTTCTTGTCTCAAATCCAAACATCTATCTGAAAGATATTTAAAAGGCAGCATTTGCTTAGTATCTGCAGTTAATACAGGCCACTAGGTTCAGAAGACAAAGGCTGACATACTTGGGGGAATGAATGAAATACTCTTACAGCCATCAGCTTCTAGAGTCAGTCTTCTTGATGCATGTCCAATACTTAAAGGGTCACAGTCAAGGGAAGATACTGAGTGTAACCACCCCAATATACATCATAGTGTTGTAAGAAACCCTTGTTACAGTATGGGATTAATACCTTTCAAGCAGGGGAGAAAATTGATTTTGTGCCTCCATCAACCAAGATGAATGCCCTAATCAGGCAGGAAGAGAAAGAAACAGGATCTGTATCACTTTCTTTCAAGTATTATTAATCTACGCTTTCCTTTTTTTTTTTTTTTAAGTAGAAGAACCTATCAAATAATTTTAAGTGAACCGGACTATTTTTAAATAATTATTTTATCAAGAAGAAAAACATTTCCTGTGTTACACCAAGACTCCTGCACTGAATATTGGCAGTTAACTGATTTCTCCCTGAAAAGTTGCTCCACCTGTTCTGAACTTTTATGAAATAAGACGCTTAAAGCTGACTTAAAGCTGGCTTATTACCCTGTCTTTCAGTCTTAAAAGTCTTCATAAACGCCTTTTAACTATTCAGGCAGCCTACAGCGATACACCAGTGGAACACAGTAAATCACATAGAACTCACAAAGTTAACACAGTCTGCCAGATAATTTCAGCCATAAAATAATAATGTTACTTCATTAAGAAATAATCTATTCATTTAAAGGTTGTGTATTAATGCACTAAATGGTTTTGTATAGAATTCATATTACAATGAAACCTTTGAATTTCTTGCTCTCTAATATTAAGTAATAATGAAATGAGAGCAAAGTACCTTTTTAAAACTTCCAATTTGAAGTTATGCTTTAGCTGTAATGAGATGTCTAGCAAACTTCTCAAAAGTTTAATTTAATTACTTAAGTCACGAAAAACATGACTTAAGTTTCAAGTAACATCTATCACAATTACACGTACACACTGACTCCCACTCACCACTAAGATCACACATGAATGATAACTGCTCATTAAGACATACCACTAGGAGAATTTTGAGGACAAATATTTATGAACAGGCAAAGCTTTATTTAAAGGAATAAAACACAATATTTACAGCAGCAAAACTTCTGACCTTTGTATTTCAACTTCTTCCATTTTTTGTGTTCTAATGAAAATGAGTGTTTTAAAATGCATCCTGTTTTGTAAATAGATGATGTTTTGTTTGTATACAGATTCTTGCAAAATATGTTTTTCCTACTAAAAAAAAAGCTGAACCAACCAGTCAATCAACATTTTTTAGTTTAACCTAAGCATAAGATCTTTAAGCCCAAACAGAATATTGGAACATCATAATATTGGACAGGGAACTTTAAGGCTGCAATTCAGTTGCCACTAACAATAGCTTTTACTGTGGAAAAAATAGCAATAATAGTAAATTTCATTTATGAAGTGCTGCTCTCAGAGTTCCAGGGAGTTTTGTATTGCAAGCAAGTAAAAGCAATACAGGAAATAGATCTTTTAAATTTTGCTTTAAAAAGCCAAATCCACAAACAGCTTTCCAAATATAAATAGGAATTTCATTTCATTGTAAAACATACAGTAAAAGCTCAGACACCCATGGCCTTTAAACTATTTTTAGGACAAAAACATGACTTGGGATAGTCTGATCTAAAAATTATACCAGTAGGAAAAAGAATAAAAGAAAAATTGAAGAACTGGGATCCAGTATTGCCAGAGTCCTCACAAAAATAAAAAACAAACACAAAACTTTAAAATCAAAAACATAATCAAAAGAAGGAAATTGCTACCATATTTTTTTCATACATTTTTCTTATAGCTTTGGTTCTGAAGAAAAATCTGTCACTCAGGAAAGCAATAGACCAAACCATAAATATATATATAAAATATGTATGTAATAAATAAATAAATAATATGTATATATATGTGTCACTAGTGAGTTCTGCAGGGCTGCATCTTAGACCTGTGCTCTTCAACATCTTCATAAATGGCTTGATGCAGGACTGGAAGGGATACAGGCCAAGTTTGCAGACAGTACGCAACTGGGAGGAGCTGTTGAATCCCTCGAGGGCAGAGAGGCCCTGCAGAGAGACTGTGATAAATTAGAGGACTGGGCAGTCACCAATCATATGAAGTTCAATAAAGGAAAGTACTGGATTCTGCACCTGGGCTGGGACAACCCTGGATGTATGGACAGACTCAGGAATGAGATTCTGGAAAGCAGTGCCATGGAAAGGGACCTGGGGGTCCTGGTTGATGGCAAGTTCAACATGAGCCAGCAGTACTCTGGCAGTCAGGAGGGCCAATCCTGTCCTGGGGTGCATCAGGTACAGCATCGCCAGCTGGGAAAGGGAGGGGATTGTGCTGCTCTGCTCTGCACTGGGATGGCCTCACTTCAAGTGCTGGGGGCACTTTTGGGCACCAGAATATAAAAAAGACTTTATTAGAGAGTGTCCGAAGGAGGGCCACCAAGATGGTGAAGGGCCTTGAAGGGAAACCGTATGTAGAGCAGCTGAGGTCACTTGGTCTGTTCAGCCTGAAAAAGATGAGACTGAGGGGAGACCTCATTGTGGTCTACAATTTCCTCATGAGGGGCAGGCACTGATCTCTTCCCTATGGTGATCAGTGACAGGAACCCAAAGGAATGGCCTGAACTTGTATCAGGGGAGGTTTAGGTTGGATATCAGAAAAAGGTTCTTCACCCAGAGGGTGGTTGGACACTGGAACAGGCTCCCCAGGGAAGTGGTCACAGCATCAATCATGACAGAGTTCAAGAAGTGTTTGGACAACATTTTCAGGAACGTGTTGTGACTCTTGGGGATGGTCTTGTGCAGGGTAAGGAGTTGGACTCAATGATCCTTGTGGTCACTTCCAACTCAGCATATTCTGTATTTCTTTGGTAACTTATATCCCAGGGGAAAAGGAAATTAAAAAAAAGTTTGACTTGCGATTCCAAAGATATGTTGCTCTGGCCCTTAAGAGCAACCATATATTAAGAAAAAAAGTATATTGTTTCCTATGATGGGAACAGAATACTAACTTCTTTTGCTGCACCTGTATTCAGATTTCTACCCTGAAAGAACCAGATTTGTTGTGCCATGACCAAATCCTAATCATTAACCAGGTTGTGTGCCATAATCTGGAATTTTTTAGTGCTATCTGTAGAAAGCAGCTATAATCACAAGGATTTTACATCATGCCATCACTATGTCTTAGTCATTTTGTCTGGACAAACTGATACTTTTTTCTAAGTGGCAAGTTCTATCAGAAAAATCACTACTTATGAATCATGGAAAAAAATTTATAACACTGATACATTGCAGACAAAGAGCTCCAGTACTCTGTTTATTTGGTCTGTATGAAAGTTAAGGAATAAACAAACATCTTTTCAAGCACATAACTGAGTACTGTATTTTTATTCTTTTTGTTTATGAGAATGTATATTACATGGGTAAATGAGGCAGCAGAGAATGCATCATGCCACCAAAGAGAAGACACACCAGTGAAGCAGGTTTTACTTACACTTTAGATGATTTATATCTGTTCACAAAGATATATATATATTATAATATAATTTGGAGATTGACATATTCAAATGTGTCAATGAAGTAGATCATCTGTTATGCTAACGAAGCAGGTTTATAAATGTTGTAATTGCATTAATCAAATGGGCAAAAAATAAAACTTCCAGCCCCACTCAGTGTCCAAAAAACCCCCAAAACCAAAACACAGGTATTCTTCAAGGTGTGCAATCAATTACCAATGATAATTACAAAGGAGGAGAAACTCCCTCATTAATGGAACAAGGGAAAGAAATAGAATGCAAAAGCCAAATGCCAAAGGTAAGGCCAACATCAATTCACAAAAGTGCATATACATTAAACTATGTCATGGCTACACTGCTTTAGAGAAGGCTACAGCATTTGGTAATAAACAAGGCAAAATGTCAGTTACAATTAGTCCAGACTCCCAAACCTTCACTGTAATACCACATCCAGTTACCAGTTTATCCTGCTACAATAATTTCTTTACCTCTCCCCATTTCTATATCTTTCAGAAATACATCCAGTGTTCAACCATCATTGCTCAAAAATCTGTATATGTGTCTTTCATTTTGATTGATTTAAAGCTTCTGTAGACAGTCCCAGCATTTATTGTCAGTGTTCTAACCAAAATTTCACTTTTCTACAGTCATCCTGTACTTCTAAATGAGAAACAGTTTTACATGCTCAGTGCTGAAAGCCATTGCTCATGACATTTGAAACATAAGGTTTGAGGTGTTCTTAGAGATGAACTTAGGCAAAAAAAAGTCTTTAGAGTGTGAGTGGTTAACAGAAAAGCTGCAGTGGCACCAGCTGGGTCATGAATATAAAAGTACCTGTCATCTTTTTAAATCTGCACTTTAATAAGGCATGGTGAGAAAAGGTCTATCACTTTTCTTTGACTAAGATCCTGCTTGCCACATAGTAAGCCACGCGCTCGGTGGAGTTGTTGAGTCTTACCAGGTGTTGCCATGTAGCCTCCATGATGAAGCACAAGGAATTCTCCCTGATGTTACAGCCCCTCATTTGGGACTCTGTCCAGGCATCTTCAGCCAGGTGCTGAGAGTCTGCATGTGGTGCATACACAACTTTACAGTATAAAGAAGTTTTAGAGAGCTATTTGGCCAAGCACTGTCATGCTCATCTTCCCTGATAAGGCACACCAAGACCATACACCATAGCACAAAGGTGCCAGACAGGGCAGCAGTGTTAGCCTCAATATCTCCCTGTGACTGGTGCTGGATGTTGCTGAGCAGCTGTCTCCCATCTGCTGATAGATCTGACCACTCAACCATGACCCCCAGCAAAACTAATTAGCTTCACTGTTTCTCTTTTGGGCTTTAAACCATTCCTTGCTGTTGTTTTTCCTCTTGTTTTATTAATAGTTCTGTCTCAGCAATCCTATTTCTGTAACTTTTACTTTTCTCTGTCTCTACAGGCTCTTTCTCCACAGTCTGAGTCAAAGTAACACATCTCAGGCACATGGGCTAGACCCTGGATCCTTCATATCCACACAAGTAAACCCCTGGAA
Organism: Orthonyx spaldingii; assembly: GCA_013397795.1. Classification (NCBI taxonomy): domain Eukaryota; kingdom Metazoa; phylum Chordata; class Aves; order Passeriformes; family Orthonychidae; genus Orthonyx; species Orthonyx spaldingii. The sequence continues at coordinate 1,897,317 of VZTJ01003817.1, forward strand.
GAGAGGGAGCACATGGCAAGGATTTCAGGGAGAGGGCTTCATCAGAGATTCTTGAGAAGCTCTGCAGTCACAAAGCTGGCACAGAAGCAGTAAGTTTTGTAAATCTCAGCAACGATGACCTATATTCGTTACTGCTATAGACTTGTTGCTGATTTAGTACCTACTTGTTCATGTATACACAGGCAATTTTTTTATTAAGAGGCTTCATAATAACTGTTTCTCACACACCTATAGAAAAGAACCAGTTGCAGCAACTGAGATCATGAATGCAGATAGAAAAGATTTCACAACATTTGCATGCTTTACGCTTAAAGTTATTTCCTCTTTTTAAATAATTCTGTTGGTAAAATCTGCTTCAGTCTTCTATGAAATATTACAAAAGAGCAGTGTGAGATTAAAGCTAAATATATTATCCAAGTAATAATTAAAAAATAAACATCAACTTTCAAACCTTTCATATTAAAAAAAAAAGTAGAATAATCTTTGTTTATAAAAAAAGTCATTTAGATTGCTTTTTAAAGCAACGTGTTTCAAAAATTGTGCATAAGACAGTAAGAAATATTTGTCCCCAAAGATGAAATCAGAAATGCTGAAGTTGCAGAATCTCTGCTGCTTTGGATTGTGTCAACAGTGATTTTCATTTTCAAACCAATACAGCAGTTGTTCATTTCTTCATCTGAATAATGAGCAAAATGTCCACTGACCTTTTTCTGTGGTACTCTGCCTGTAATCATGGAGCAAATATTGCATTATGTTGCACTCTGGTTCACAGGGTGGTCAAATGTGACTGCCAATGTGGAAATTCTAAAAACATTTTATAGCATCTCTTTCAAAACATGAGAAATAGTGTTTTATATAAGATTAAGCTTTCTGAAACACTAACACAGAGCTCATGAGGTGAATAATAGGTGGTTTTATGTGAGTAATGGCACCACTCCATGAACTGCTGAACTCATGTACAAAATGTTCTCCATATGCCTCACTGATATAGACCATTTGATTGCAAATGTGCTCTCTGGTATTAATCAGTAGATTGTTAATCTTAATATCATCTTGTGTTGTCACTAGACATTTAAATAAGTAAGCAACATAACAGGGAACTTTTTCCATAGATATGCTAGTAAATGTACATTAGCTGTTTCTGCGTGCAGTGAAAGACTGCAATAAATATAGATAGCACAGAAAAACTCATCTGGCAACATCACAGAAAACGTAGTAGTTTTGTATATAGCCTCCAAGTTTTCTACATAGTCTTAAGATAGAATCCAAAGAAGTCTAATGAGTTTCCACAAGGCCTCTTGCTTTCTCTTATGCTCAGGTTTTATGGTAGAAGACAGAAGAGTGTGTTAGTAGCTTCAGTAGCTCTAGAGTTTGTTAAATTTTTCTTTGCCACCTCTTTTATTTTAACAAGTGACTTCATTGAATAGTGAATTTTAATTTGTATCAGCTAGAAAGAGACAACAGGTATATCACAGATATAAAGACATAAGGCTAGGACGTAGTCTATATTTTAAACAAAATGTAAATGTTTTGGGCGTGGTATGAAGGAATTTTATTATTTACTTGTAAAGAATAAGTTTATAAGAAAAAGAATCTAAAATGGTCCTGGCACAGAAACACAGCATAACATTAAAATGAACTGCCTGCATTATCTTGCTATTATTGTAAGATATAACCTTATTGTACCTCAAACCTTGTTGAGTTACTTGTCTCCATTCCACTCTTCAACCTGCTTCAGAAGGCGTGAGAGACTGGAGGAGATTGCTGGCCTGAAATATTTCAGGTGCGTGTGTGAGGGGAAAGGGCAGGTCGGGTCTTGCTCTGGTGAGGTGATGTTCTGCTCTGCACACACTACTACCCCGGGCCTGTATCCCAGCCCCTGCAGGGGCTGCCAAGCCCTGGCACACTGGAAGCAATGCTCCACTGTCCACCCCAATCTAGCCCCAGAGTGGCCAAATGACCAGAAGACCCACCTGGGAGAAGGGCCCAGGAAAGTCAAAGGGTGTTTAACCTGAGATACAAGGCAAGCACATGACTTGACCTTACCTTCTCTTGGAATTTCTATCAGCTGAACATCACTGGAGTCAGGAGTGGTAGTTATGTTTGTTCTTCTCTACATCTTTTTTGTCTTTCTCTCTTTCTTCTTCTAATTGTTGCTTTCGGATTTTGTTTAGTAACTTAAAATCGTACAGGCTTAGAGTTTGCTAATGGGCTAAGTTAATGCTTTGAGAAGTGTTTTATGTTGATTGAATGCTGTTCTAAATCTTTTGCCAAAGTTCTTTGATTTTCTAAAGCTTCAGTAAAGGTTTTTTGTTGTTTTGACCTCTTGAAAATATCTTGCCAGTATTTCTCCCGTGTGTCTAACCCAGAGTACGTGAAAAACCATAAGCCCTTCTAAGTAGCTTGTGAAGTGAGCTTTCTGGGCCTTAGAGAAGGTCACTGCACTGCAAGTAAGAAACCCCTTTCCCCCATAATTTCCAATCAGTTATTTTCTACAACATCTACATCTACTTTTTTTTTTTTTTTTGAGTTTGCTCTCTTGAATGTTAAAGATTCTAACCCATAGATGGCCTGCTTGTGAAAACGTTCCTGTCTGACATCCAGGAGCCACTCTGGCAGCCACACTCCCATTGTCAGAGACTTTTCTGGGCTCAAGGCCCTTTCACAGCAGGTGGCTCCAGTGACCTGACAAGTGTCCCACTTGGCTCCCTACACAACCTACACTCACATGGTCAGACCAGGTCTCCTTGACCCCAGGTTTCCCATAGCAGTCTCAGATATCTGGATCCATGAAATAAGGTGCAACAGCAGAAAAACAGCTGGAGCTGGCGCCTCTGTGAAGGCACCCCAAATAAAGCAAACCCTAGGTTTTTATAGCCTTACAGACTAAGCATCAAAATTTCAGAGTCATGTCTCTGAGTGTCTGGTCCCCTGGTTGGCACCACAGGTCCCTGTGCCCTTTGCTGTGCAAAGGTTTGTTCCCGTTCACGGCCTTTTGTCTCCAGCTTGCACCACCCAGACCTGACCTCAGAGCTGGCACTGCAGCTGCTCACCGAGTTACCAGCATTGAATGTAGTCCATGAGACATTCAGTTTTCACCTTCAAAGTTTCAACCAACCTCTCTATTTGCTCCCACAGAAGATCACTTGGGTTACCCCCTCTCTGTACCAGAGTCAGCTGGAATTCTCTCTTGCACATGAATGTATTGAAACTGTATAAAGAAATTTAGATGACAAGCATATCAAACAATTATATGAATACTTTGCCATCACTAGTAGAGCCAGATAATTTTGCTGGTAGCTCCTGTGAAGATCTGTCTTCCACTTGCCATTTTTGGCTCACTGGCTATTACTGGCACTGTAGAGACTCTTTCTTCATTGACAACAATAGGCATCTTAAAAGCTATTTCTAACATCAGTCCAGGGACAACCTTGTCTAGCCACAAAGCTTGGTCAAGTACCAAAGGTGTCACTCAGTGCCCTTTGTCTCACAGTCTGGCAAATAGTGAGTATAACATTATGTAGCAGTGATTAAATAGGACGCAACAGGTTTCAGCACTTAACAGCCAGGGCTACCAAGAGATGACTATCCTTTGTATCCATATGTTTTCTATTTGATACTGACTGCTGTCATGCATCTCTCATGCATTTTGGTAGGCATTTAGATAGCTAAGCATTAAGCATGTTTTCAAGGTCGGATGCCAAATATTTAAATCTTTGTGTGCTGCATTGGACCATTTCCTGATCTGCTCATACCCCCTGCATAGTATTGCCTCTATTTTGCACAAGACCTCCTTAGTCCTTCAATGGAGCACAAACATCCTGTTCTTTAGCATAAGTTGTACATCTGCTTTTTTTTTACAGTTTTTTTTTTCCAGGTCTTTCCTGGCTGCATAAAATATGGCAATTCATATATTTGTGTGTACGTGTATATATATATATATATAATACACATAGATACACTGAAATGAAAAGTACACTATGAACTCTCCAAATGATGAACTGAAGCTTATAGAAAAGAAAAATTAGATTAGTTCCTAAGGGTTTATGTTGTTAAAATTTTGTCTGATTTATATTTTGCTAAATCTCAGAATAATCTGTTAATTTTTAATATCTACAATGACTGGGCATTTTCCCCCTGTAATTTAATTTACCCCAGCATAAAGGGTGATCAGTGAATTCTCCCATGCTCTAGTCAAGGTTATTCCTCAGCTTCTGTGCTACACTTTGACACCTTTATCCTGCATCTTTCTGTCCTCTATAGCCTTCTTAGATTATAAGTTTTTATTAACAAAGGATCTTGAAATACTTTATATTAGCTATGTTCAATAGATACCTATAGATCTTGCAATGTAGAATCTGAATTTCATTCTTGTTCTTCTTCACCATGTTTAAAACTTATCAACATCTGCAGTTGACTCCCTAGTCAAGGGATCATGTCTTCCATAACACTGATCGCATATTTCCTATATAATCTAATTATCTTTTACTCCTTTTCATCAAATAACTATTTTACTTTCCTTTAGCTCTTCTTAATTTGCTTTTGGTCTTTTTTTCCCCCCCATCCTTTCTGTTGCACTCTCTCCACATGATCTTTTACTTCTCCAGTCCTCCTTCTGTTTATCTTGAGAAAGAAGTTTAGTGACTCATTTACAGACTTCTGAGTTCAAAAAACATATGCAATCTCTTCTCTCTGTCTTTTCAAAAGGAAATAAAGCTTTTAGCCATCTCAGAGACCACCAGAATGCAGCTGAAAGCTAGGCCACCATGAAGACTGCTGTGAGACACCCACTGTCACTCACTATACCACTCATTTCTAGGTCAAGTAAGATGTCTTTTCCATCTCAGCAATGCAATTATAGTAGTGAAACTCGCAATATATCAAACTGTCACTTTTGTATTCATCTTCACACTGGGAAAAACTTCTGACATTATCTTGCATATAGAGTTCTATACCTAATGCCCCAATTTAAGTTAGCCACTCTTTGTCCTGAGTATTGCTCCTTATGGCAAAATAATCAGTGAGAAACCAAGGAAAAAAAATTAAAATATCATTGTGTGTCGCTGCGCGTTACTGACGGGTCTTCTCAAGCTGCCCACTGGCTTGAGTGCAGCTTTTTTGTGTTCAGCTCTCAGCTCTGGAATCCTGCAGCCCCCGGGGCATGCAGGTTCTGGTCTCTTAGCAACGGCTTGAACAAGCGCTCCTCATCCAAGGCAGCTGACAGTAACAAGTTAACAATTGGCAACTCTGGTGACAAAGCAGCAGGGAGGGCTTTCTGTAGCTATTATTCCAGGTTTATTACCTCTGAAGGTAAGCTACAAAAAGCCGAGATCTGAGGGTGTGCAGGGGTTTAAAAGGGCGAGAAAAAGGGGCAGTCTAAGGGGAGAAACAGGGGAATAAACCAATAGGGAAACAAAACATGATAGGGGAACATCCAATGGGGAAACAAAGGGGTGGAATACATTAATATAACCAATCAACAGAACACGATAACAGAACTTTCGCGCAACTGATGAATATTAAAATAACTGTGAAGGGGGACAGGGGAGGAGATGGAACCTGACTGACACTTGTGAGCGGCGGGAAACTATCAATGCCTGTCTTCCCCATCCCCCTCAGATTCACTGCTCTGAGGGGAATAGTTTGACCGTCTTGCTTCTTCATTGACACACCTGCAGAAGGCAGGTGTGGCAGATTGTCCATTGTTTCCTGTGACCACAGCCACTGACTGGGTCACCGCTACAATTGTATATCTCAGTCAGGTAAAAATTATTAAGCCAAGTACCAAAAACTAATAGATTTGAAGAGTAGATTTGTGAGAAAGACTAATTTGTTTTGTCATGTTTAAAGCAAGTAGTATCATATCTTTTAGTTCACCTCTTTATTCACTGTAGAAACTTGTTATGTAATGTCAAGTTCTAATTTAATTTTATATGATCCCAGAAGCTAAATCTCTTTGAGAGGCCCTAAGATGGTTGGTAGTAGTGATACTAAGGTACTAGTATCAGATATCCCTTGTCTTTTTTTTCCTGGAATAGTAAAGCATCTCAGAACAATCTACTATGCCTTCTTATAAGACTAAACTCAAGAAAAGGAAGAAAAAGAAAAAAAACCCACCCAGTGAATAGATATTTGACCGACACATTTTTCATTTCTGTGAAGTCTCGATGCCTTCATGGAAGTTGATATAGTTCATAGATATGAAATTCATATTTCTTAAATGTCATTCCTGAATGATAAGGTTATTAGTGCAAGAGCAGGAAAATCTTGTTAATTTTATGGTGAGGTAATAATTTGCTTTCAGCCTATGCTGTCAGTCTAGGCTACTCTGCATTTTCAAAGTTATGGTTTGCATGGGAAAGAACTGCAAGCTGACACTTCAAAATGTGAACAGTTATTAATCAGGTTCAAAAGGATCAATCTCTTAATTCCATGAGCATTTCTTTGTGTAGACCAGCGAGGACTTGAACAACTACTATGCATTACTTCACAAACCAACCCTAAAAAGGCATTTTTGTTTAACTGTTAACATTATTTCCACTAAGCAAAATGGCAGGAAAATAATTTTTATTCTACTTTCTAATTACATTTTTTTCAGGCTTTCTGAAAGGATGTGTATTGGATTCATAGTGTTAAATATCAAAGCTCTAACATTCTCATTTAATGTCATTATAATGGATGTTCTTATCTGAGTTTTAATTGGACTATAAAAGTCTTCAGTTCTATAGCTGTTGTATTTACTTTTTGCAACAGACAGAGACTCATTTGTTTTCATTGTCTTCCAGTCAAGGTTTCTGTTTCCCTTTAGCAGCCATAAACAAATAACATTAAAAAAAATCCTGATTTTGAATAAATTCTTTTATTTTGTTGTAACTTATTCTTTACAGTGTAAAAATGCAACAGCAATCACCTTGTACTCCACATCAACTGGACGTGTTGTCATATTTGCCAGTATTTATTAAATTTTTCCATTTCCACTACTGGGGAATCCATATAAAAAGTAATCCCATATGTCATACACAAGATTGGTATATAAAGTCAAAAAATGGTGTGTGTGCCTTCAAAATCTTTTTGTTATAACTAGATACCATTTTAATATTTCTCTAAAAGCATCACAGTCCTTTTACACATACTTGAACTACTGCTTTCAATTTATTTACACTAAGCATTTATAATCATCATTCTCTCCTTTAACATAAAAAGATGGAAGTTAAATTATTACATATCAGAAGGAAAACAATTTGTGGCTGTAGCCACAGCTCAGGAAAGGCATTCAGTATGCAAAATTTTGCCATGAACAGACTTGTGAAAGAGTTTTGTTCCTGTGACAGTTAAAATTTAACTCTTATTAAATTTTAATAGAATTATGCTTTAAATCAAAAGTGATCTCCAAGCAACTGCTCTAGTAACATTACAAGCATAAGTATTTAGATATGCTTTATATAATAAAGCAAATGCTTGGCATAAGTATCAAGACTAAGGGAATGAAAGCAATACATGTAATTATTTTAAATTGATTATTTTAAACAAAAAGTAATTTAAAAAAGAACCTGAATGCATTTAGGTACAGTTTAACCAAATGGCAATTTATGCCCTGTAGATCCAATCTGTTATAAATATTCATTATTTCTGTTCTTGTAACAGCAATACAAAGAGATTTTCCTGTTTGTTGCTGCAAAGTTAAAAGACAATGGCACATCCCATAGACAGGTATCATGGCAAAAAAATGAAGAGGGTTCTTATGTAAGTTTATATTTCATTGCATGAAATTATTGTCAGAAGATCCAGTGGAGGGTTCAGTTGCTACCTGTTTGGTTTGGAGCCTCTTATGTAGGTGAGGCAATATTGAGGCCAGTGGGGAGTAAGAACATTTTTTTAAGCACAATTGTTCAAAAGAATTTCAGCCTGATATTCACCAATGTTGTCATCCCAGCACATTTTACATCTTACCCAATCCTTCTGCTTTTAGTATAAGTCTGTCTGTTCTGTTATGCACAAACAAAACCCTGAGGAAGGGAGGCTTCTGTGGCTACTTGATCTGTTAGCTTGGCTTGAAAGTTAAAGCCAAGGGAAATATAGACACATTCACGTGTTTTTCCTTTGAAGTGTTCTTTCACAAAACGTATTTTCAGAAAGAAAAATTTGCCACATATATGAGATATATCCTATTTAGATTTAAGCACCCAAAATAGCAAATGCCATAGGTTAGCCTTATGCTTTGTGCTCCAGCCGTGATGTAGTTCATTAGCAATCTGCTAGAGGGAATTATAAGAATTTACTGTTAGGAAACCTCTTTTCTAAGGTGATTTTCCCAGCTATCTCCCAGCACTATTATTAGGAGCTACCATCTATCTTACCTTAACATTTAAGTCATTGACCTACTCTTATTCTGTGTCAGAACTTCTTAATAATTTTAGTTCAAATGGAAAATGAAATGAAAAGCAGGAGGAAATGAAATATCAATATATGGCTTTTTTCTTATAATGAAAAATTAGATAAAATCTAAAGATAAATTAATAGACACAGTACCTAACTTACTGCAGTATCTAAATAAAAATTCTAAAGCATGACACTGTTTTCAAAAATGCTGAAGTAACCCCAGTCTACTAAAACTGGACTTCAGGAACGAACCATTAGGGTACATATCTTTCAAGGAAGTACATTTTGCATGTAGATCAACTCAAGAAATCATGGAATGATTTTGTTACTAACCTAATGTTATTGTAGAAAAATGTGACATTTAGTATGATGTGCCAACCAAAGAGATAAAAATCAGTGTCAGTATGAAAGTCAAGAGTGCATGTGTAATGCATTTCTGTAACTAAATGGAAGATGTCAGAATATCTGAGTTTAATGATAAAACAAAAAATTGACACCTGTATTTGTAGTGTATATGCAAGCACTTGCACCAAGATTATATTTGAAATAAAATCTGTGATGTCAAAGAATTTTTACTGAATTTTATTTACTGGAGATAGTAAATATTTCTAAAAGGGTTTAAACTCAAGTTCTGTTTATAATTGAATAGAAGCAAAAATTTCATCCATAGTTTTGAGTAGCTTTTGTCTACCACAAAATCCACAAACCAACAGCCAGTTTGTATGTCTGGAAGGGAATGGAAAAGGAAGTGGTGTTTTGAAAGTGTGGGAAAGTGGTCAGAGTAGATGAACATCCCCCACATTTTTTAAAAAGTCAAAATATTTCAAAGAAAATACAAAAGCCACAAAAACCCGAAACCAGTACATAGTCTCAATGAGAAGCTTCAATGGAGAACATATTTATGTAACAACAAACAGCAGTGCTAGCTCAGCAGCAGCAGCAATTTTAGCAACAGCTCAGCCAGGTACAGACCAAATGTTTATAGAGATTACAAGAGGGAAAAATATCAGTGGGCTAAGTTTAAATTAGAGAGTGATGTATAATTCAGTGTAATATCCATAGGGGCATGTGAACAATTCTATTCTGAAAACTTTTCACATCTGGCACAAGAAGATTGTTTGGTCACAAAGGGGAGAGACTACACTGAGGGCAAGGGGTAGGAATAATGATCACAGATCACACAGAGAGTCTATTTTGCATGGATAACCCAAGGCTTGATCCTAAAATGTGCTTGGCTCTTTCATTAATTAAATTAATAACAACATAGTAAGCATTCCAAGTATACGAACACACAGCAGGTGATTTACTCAAGGGCAATGCAGATGTACGTTATGGTAAAGGCACTGTTCTGTTGAATATAAATCTCAGACACGAACAACAGCAAATCTTTCAGTAAGTCGTCCCTCTCTCCTCCTTATACATAATTTTTACGTAGGCTTTTCATACAGGAAAAAAATAGGAATAACAGTGAAAAAGATTGTAAAATAGGAAAATATCCTACAGGAAAACTGATGCTGTAAGAGATTGGCAGTGTCAATAAATGTACAGTGAAACCAGACTATTACAAACAATGTAACTAATTACCCTGGATTATAGTTAATTTTTTCTTGTATAAGACTTCAACACCAGACATGAAAATCAGAGATTCAGTGTAAAGATCTTTCAAAAAATAGAGAGAGAGAATTCAGAGATAGGGATCTGCAGTACTGTAAATACATGTTTCTGTGTCTATATGAAAAAATATGATACTGGGGATCGTATTACATTGGAAAGACAATGGCACAGAGAAGATGCATTAAGTCTAGTCAGATACAGCACCACAGATACAAGCTTTAATATCCTACTTATGCTTCACTAGAAAATACCAAACTACTTTTCTGGAGATGGGAAAGGGTTAATCAGGAATGAGGTTATATTACCTCAGGTACAGGACCTGCACCCAGGTTCTGTATTTATGCACCCACGAGCAGTGAGTTTATGTTGTTTCATTCTATAATTGTATGTATGAAGTCTTATATCTGAAGGAAAGATCCATCCACTTAGGTTTCTGAAATGATTAAATTATATCTCCTGTATTATCTTTTTAGCATACCTCTAGCATAAACTCTTAGCATCCTTGATGCTACCCTTATGAGAATTTTGGATGTCATGGATGTCACAGATTGTTTTTTCTAGTTATACAGGGTGTAGACCTTTTTTTAATTTAATTTGATTTTGTCATACTAAATTATGGCAAGCACAGGCAAAGAACTGTTGGGTCCTTTAGGATCTAATTTCCTCTTATCTCGATAGTTCACTATCTTTCAATCTTCTTACTTCACATGCTGTAACCTGTGCATATATATACTTGTTTTCATGAAGAAACTTCATTTATTTTTAATTCAAGCCCTGTTGCTTAATAATATTAATTTATGTCAGAAAATGACTGTGTGAATTGTCCTTGCTGAAAACTCTTGAAAGATCATCAGAAAAAAAATTCAATTCCATCATTCGCAAACTCACATTCAGAAAAATGTTACAATTTCCTCTTTTTCAACTATGGGTTTATACTTTTGCAAACAATTTACCTTAGTTTTCACCAAGCTATACAATGAACAATATCTGGGAAAAACACCTTAATAAAATATTCATAAATTACATTTTTCATAAATCATGTTTGATCAACTCATTCTCTTCTACAATAATGTTATAACATAATATTAATTGTATTGGTTGAAGAGAGAACATAGGTAGCAATTATTATCATTCCCTTTCTCCTCTTAACTAAAGAGGGACATACAGACATAAGTAAATTTTGGTTTACTTTTCAGTCTCTCTTTATGTGTTTGTACAACGTCAAACAACAACAACAAAAAAAACACCATCCAGCTGCATCCACAAAAAACCATAAACTATTTCTTATGAAAAAGGATGTACATTGATTTCATTACTATAGAATTCTATTTAAAATGATGAAATTTTCATACAAATTCACAAAAGCAATGTTACAGTAAATCTTCCGCACATACCAAAAAATCCCAAAAAGCATGCAAACTAGCCATTAAAATATTTCTCTACTCACCATTGATTTACCAAAAATAGGGGTATAGACCTAATATCAACACTCAACTCAGATGGGCAAGAGGAAGGTTCTTTATTTTGATGGCCGGGCTGCTGCGTGGAATAATTTCCAAAGCTGCAGAGCGAAATCACAAAGCATTACAAGGTATATATCTACAAAAGATTCAATACAAATGCATATTCATAACATGGACATCTCCCATTTCCTGCTTCGTATGGTAATTAATTGAACAGTCATTAAGCATGCGTAGTTAGCTTTTTAAAATGTGTTGGGGGTCATATTTAGAGGAGGGGGTCATTAAGGGAGGAAGGAATACTCGTCTTCCTCACTGTGACCTCCTCACTCTGTGACCAAACACAATGAGTTTGACCTTAAATAATTCTTTCAATCCCTCCCTCTATTCTTTTAAATTGATTTATAATTGAATGATTGGTACCTGTCTGTTCTCCTTTGGATCTCGTTAGGCCTATGCACAGCTGAACAAACAGCAACCAACAATCAATCCTTTAATTTCAAAACTTCATCATTCTGTAGTTATTCATTAATGGTTTTAATTAGTTGCAGCTGGACTTGCTTCTTCACTTTACCTAGTTTCTAACAAAATTAACTCTTTTGCTAAAATTCTATGTTTCACCATTGTCGTGGGTTTACCCA
>VZTJ01003820.1:0-36722 GCA_013397795.1 Orthonyx spaldingii
AAGGGAAGGCAAGGGAAGGCAAGTAGAAGAATTGCAGTTACCTTAATCTTTCAAAATTGCATTCAGAACTACTGGGTTTTTTTGAGAATTACTTCTATTCTAATCTTCTATTCTTTGAGATTTGTTTTTCTGTCTTGTTCAAAAAATTCAGCTCCTGAAGACATATGAGGGATAATATCTATTTTTAATATATTTTGGCACAAACTGCCTGGAAAATGTTATTGGGGTGCATCCAAACCCAGAAGTCAGTAGCCAAATAAAACATTCCCAAAAAATCTTTATTATCTTAGCAGCAGTAAAATAATTTTTCAGATTGTCTTTCAAGTAAAGTACTGCTTTGGATATTTTAATGTTTGAAATCAACAAATCTGTCCCTTGAGCTCCTGCCATTAACTCTTCTCAGTACAGCTTTACTGAGTAAGACATGGGTGTAGGAATTTAATTGTTTTTGTATGGCTCCAGCACTTTCATTTGCCAAATACTCATCCAACTTGAGCAACAAGATTCGCTTGGGTGTTTTGGGTTGCAATGGCCCCACTCAGGAGGCTGGAGAGCAGGAAGTTGGGGTATCCCCATCATTCAGGGTGGGTGCTGCTTACTGCATGTATCTCAGTGGGCCACCCAGTTGAGGATTGCTCTGCAAGCTTCATCCTCACAGTGGGCTGTGTTCACCATGGCAACCCTCTCCACCCAGGTTTTCACAGCAGTGCTGCCCTTCCCCTCACATCCACTGGTGCCCAATTGCACCCTCACATCTTTATCTAGGAGTCCTTTAGTGCTTCGCAGACTCTCGGCAATCAAAAAAAAAAGCAGTGCAGTGTAGTAGAAAGTTCTTGCAGAACTGCAGATAAATCACACTGCCTTGCAACTGGAGTGAGCTCAAAACATCTGCACAGGCAGTTAATAGCAGTTACAATGGTGCTGCTGATGCACAGAAACGTATTAATCCTCTACAGCTCAGTTGTGTGCCTGAGCTGTAGATCTCCGTTGTAAGTAAATTGACACACTTTACAGCTATAATGATGCCAGCATTACAAGGAAGCACAAATGCAGTGATCAGACATAATAACAAGCTTTTGCCTATTTTAATGAGAATTGCAGGGTGTTACTTCTGTGAAAAGCAGTGTGTCAGAGTGAAATCAGAATTTACTGAGACCTAGAGCAAGGCATTATTTCACTTCTGCCATATCACCTGGTAGACTTCACTCCCTGTCCATTGAAAGCACTTAGACCCTTCATTTTATTCTTTGATTGACACTGCTAGGTAAAAAACAGGAGGACCATGACTGCCATAATCTGATATCTTTGGTAAAATTCATTCATAGCTTTGGTATCCATGACTTTAATGTTGCATTCTCCTATTCTCCGCACAGACGAAAATGACCTGCAAGAATACTTTCCTACATGCTTTCTGCTCTGAGATGACCATGGAACAGCTGAGAAAGAACTAAGATGAAGGCTACAAAATTGAGAGGAAGCACAGAAAAGTAAAGAACAGAGCACAAAACCTGCTATTGTCCATAAAATTTGCTCCACTCAGAGAAAATCAAATCAAGTGTCCTTACAATTAATGCTAGGCGAATTTATGTCCCACAATTATCTGTGCTCTTTTATACCATTTCAGACAGATTTCTGTCACTGCTTGACTGCCCAGTTAATCCTTGAATATAATGTAATGATAAAGACATATTTTGCAATTATGTTTTCTTTAATATACATACTTGCTCTAGAATACAAAATAATCCAAAATTATAGAAGGCAGTCTTTTAATTACATAGCGTGGCACAGATGACAATTTCAGAACAGATTACAGTTTTAAATCAGGGCTCCATTAAGCAGTCTAAAATTGTAGGCTTGTGACATCCCATGTTATTACTACACAACGGCATCTTAGGCACATTGCTGGAAAATGCTGATTATAATATCTCTTGCTGGATCTTTTCTACACCAGAGTTAGATATCTTTCAATTGATTTCACTGGGATTTGGATCGGACACTATACAGCATTTTTATTAAACAAATAATTACCTGCAGTCAGCCTAACACGTTCTAAACCTTCACGCTGCTAATCACATTCAACTTTCAAAAATTATTGTCTCAATTTTTTTAAAGACTGTGTGCAAGAGAGATTCTTCCTTTGATGCTTAGCTCATCCATAACACTAGCATGCTTTATTTGTATCAAGTCAGACTGGTGCAGTTTGCCATGCAATTCAGGCAAAGTAAACATGTCTAGTGATATATTTTTATGGATATGAGCACTAGGAGGACAATTTCCCCTTCCTACTTGGGTTAAATCTAAGTTTTAATAAGGCCAGGTAATCTAATTCAACCTCACTAAAAAGCCCTGTAAGCTCTGGGGCTCCCACAAGGCCAATAGATGATTAGTTAATAATAGAAAACTACCAGTTACTGGGATGAGCAATAATCAGAATTACAGTGAGGAGAGATAATGGAATCCAAGGGAGTGGCTAAAATTATATTGAGACCCAATGAAGGAATGACCGCAGATCACCTGGCAAGAATACAAAATATTCTCATACTCTGAAGCCTGTGCTGGAGCAGGCTCCTGGCAGGGACCTGTGGATCTGTGGAGAAAGGGTTTGCTTGCAGGACTTGCAATCCCATGGGGGATCCACGCTGGAGCAGCCAGTTCCCAAAGGATTGCACACTGTGGATAGGGACACAAATTGATGTAGTTTTTGAAGAACTGTAGCCCAAGGGAAGGACTCATGTTGGAGAAGTTTGTGGGGGACTGTTTCCCATCAGAGAGCAGGGGAGAAGTGTGAGGAGGAAAGCAGAGACTACCTGTGAGGCACATACCACAGCCCCCATTTCTCCATCTACCTGGGCCACTGGCAAAGGGGGGGTAAAGGAATAAGGAGTGAAGATGAGCCTGGAAAGCAGTGAGGGGTTGGGCAAAGGTGTTTTAAGTTTTGGCTTTATTTCTCATTTTTGTACTTTGATGTGATTATTAATAAATTTATTTCTGAGTTGAGTCTGTTTTGACAGTAATGGGTGAGTGATCTCCCCCTTCCCTTATCACAACTGATGAGCTTTCCATGACAGTTTCTGTCCCCTCCCCAGCTGAAGAGTGGGAGTCATAGAGTATCTTAGTGGGCACCTGACATCCAGCCAAATCCATCCATCAACCAACTGAAAATTAGATGCTACTTATTGATGTATTACAGCAGTCTAGCTCTTTTTTACCACATAAAAAAAAAAAATTCCAGACAAAAAAAATTATTTATAGGCATGGAGACCTCAAAGGACGTTTGTTTCCAAATCGCAGTGGTGTTTGCTAGGCAACACTCATTTTCTCATCCTAATCCTGAGGTGTGTTGAGAACATTTAATATTAGTTGCTGAGGTGGACTGGGTTCATCACATATGCATAACTCTTCAAACCACCCACACACATCAACTCAGGTAGTGCATTAGTACAGGCAGTGTTTTTCCTTTCCAGGTATCATAAAATTAATATGCCTGCAGAACTACAAATACATTAGTTACACTCATGCCTTTATCACATCACAGTTCTGAAAAGGACAAATTGTAAAGGCAAATGGCAAAAAAAACTTTAGGCCGACTCCATAACTGGCATGTCCAGAGAAAAGCAAATTGGGGTCCCGTAAGGATATAGTTGGTGTAAAATTCCATGGGCTGAGTCTGATGTTTAACTGTTTTACTGAGTCCTACCAGGGTTCTTCTGTCTGTGAATTGTCAGGGATGGGTTCTTGTTTAATTGTCATCCTCTATGGTTCTCACTTGGATTTTGAGAAAGGCCTGGATAAGGTAGAAAAGTAGAGCTGAAAAAATTTCTTATATGCTTGCTCTCCAGCCCAACAGGAAACACAATATTTAAAAAGAACCCTGTGGGACTAATTTAAGGGAAACTATGGGTGTTGAACATGTGAAGTGCTTACAGATCATAGATTTTAAAGGATGGTGCTCGGTGCTCCTTTTTTACAAACCTGAAATGTAACTCAGCTCAAATTTCTGCTTTTAAACTCAGATTGTACTGGACAATATTAATATTTCATAGGCGAATACAAGGATGTTGAAACTCATTTGGGAGAAA
Source organism: Orthonyx spaldingii (assembly GCA_013397795.1). Classification (NCBI taxonomy): domain Eukaryota; kingdom Metazoa; phylum Chordata; class Aves; order Passeriformes; family Orthonychidae; genus Orthonyx; species Orthonyx spaldingii. The sequence continues at coordinate 4,080 of VZTJ01003820.1, forward strand.
AGACAAAAGTTACATCAAGTCAGAAAAACATTCCATAACACTTGACTCTTCATAACAGGCTCCAGCAAGTCCATAAATCCTATTTGCTTTCATTGACCTGATGGAGTTTCTTTGGCTCATCAACAGGGGATGTCTGTGCAGAAAGCAGTTTGTTTCATTTATTTCCAGAAGCATATACATATACAGAGCCCCTAATGGCTTAAAGCCTGAACTTAAACTCACTACATGCCTTCAGTGTGTCATATTCCATCAGGAGCCAATGTGCAAATAACATATTTCCATTTTTAAAGTTTGAAAAATGTCACAAAAAGCTTTTGGCATTTACATGACTCAGACAATCACACTTACACCCTCTAATTCTCTCTGCAGATAATTTCTAATGTTCACTGTATAACCACAGCATGAAATCAGTAAAAACTATTAAATTAAAAAAGTTCTGCAGCATAGCCATTAAAGTATGCCAAAGTAGAAAAAAAGAGAATGCTTAAAATGACACTATTGACAGTTACTCTTTAAAAAGGGAAATCAAAATGTAATGCACTTAAACAAAAAATGGTGTTTATACACAAAAGGTTGATTTACCAGAATTCCGCTCTGCAACTTGGTACCAACTAGTGAATTGGCATAAGCAAGATTTTCACCTGTGTCATTATGAAAAAGAAATCCAGACAAAGCAGTTCTTTGTTCTTTTCCCATGTTGCATTTCATTAATAATTTTATTCAAAAAGATGTGATAATCTGTGTTTTTTAAAATAAACAAGTTAGCAATACACAGGTTTCATAGCTGGACCTGATAAGACAGCACAGTACCCATACCTGCTGCATAAGCCATGTTTTGCATGATATTTTTGTGGAAGCCACCTGTATGAACTCACAGTAACAAGGCAAAACAAGATTCCAAAAGCCTGAACTCTATCCTGATGACAAGAGAGGAAGCATAAAGGAGATTTGTCACTAGCAGAAGGAAGAATGAGGGAAAAAGTACTGCAAGAAATATTCACTCCTTGCAGGGTTGTGATTCCAGGATGGGATGGGAAAATACCAATTGAAACCTCGTCACTCAGTTTGTGAAGAATTTGTAGGCAACATGTTCTCACATTTTTTCTCCAAGAAAAGATGAAACTAGAAAACAGGGAAGTAGTTGAAATGGGATTGTAAAATGTCTGATGGTGAAGTTCATAGTTTGGTGTGTAGCTGTATGTGCAGAAAGGGGGCACTTGGCAGAAGGATGAGTAGAAATTCACAGCTGAATTGCCATTACCACCACTCACCAAGCAAAACACAACTTCAGACAAGGTTTTGCACTCCTCAACCTGCCCCACAGATGCTCCACAATTACCCAATATCTTTCTGCTGTCTCTCTTTTTTTACTAGAAACAGAATAAGGTCCACAAATTGCAAGTCTCACACTACTGTTCTGGATTTTTATGTGATATGTTAAAGGAGGATGCTTTTTTTGAGACAGAAAAGGACTTGAAACAATTTTGACAATCTAAAATTCAGTTTGGATGCCTGGCAAGCAGAAAATCTGTTTGTATCTGAAAAGGAACAGTTCAGACTTTTAGGTGAAGTGTACTTTAGGTATGTAAGAGAAACAATACATCAATTAACTTTTTAAAGGCTGAACAGTGTGGAAGAAGTCATAGAAGCATCAGGAAAATAATTTAATTCCTTCAGTGCTAATTCAGGTCATTTACTTTTAAGATTGTGCATTGACTAGCAACATAACTATTGTTAGCTACTGAATCTGCATACAAAATAGAAAACTAACTTGACTATTCAACTTATGTGGGAATGATCATCCCCATTCTCAAAATGGAGGCATGACAGAAAAGGTAGGATAAAGTTTTCAAATGTCAAAATAGTAAATGAACATCACTGAGTTATTTGGCAGCCATTCTTCAGCATTCCCCAGAGAGACTGAATTTCTGATTTTCTTTTTGCACTTGGAGGACTCAAAACTAATTTTTAAAAATATAGTTTTTTGCTGTTACATGGCAAATACCATAAAACCTAACCTTTCCATGGTTTATGTTGCCTGTATGATTGCTAAAAAGGCAGAAAAGATGGCACATTTGTGGCCAGGAGATATACCTCAAAAACAGCACAGGGTAAAGCAAAGATCTTTCTAGCTATATGAGGCTATAGCTACGATAGCTATCTCATGAAAACATTGATAATTCTGAAAGGAGCAAGAGACTTGAAAGGCTTTAGAAACTAGGTTAAAAATACCAGGCTCCAGGTCCCATCGTATTCTTGTAAAAATGTCCTATGTTGCCAGTGTCATGAAGACTTTCTGGTCTCCACATCTACCACCTAAAGCATATTTGTTTTTATTCCTAGGAGACAAAAAATGAATAACAAAAGAGGCATTTTGTAACACAAAATGAAAATAATGAGTTCAACTCTCAAGCCTGTGACATAGTTAACTGTGTGTGATTTCTTGAGTATCAAAAAAGCTATGTAAAAATAGGTCAGTTTCCAAGACAGTATAAAATCACAAGCTAGTAAATGTCAAGAAGGGAAAAAGATACAGAAATTGACACTATCCTGCAAACTATAGAAAATTTGCAACTATACAATATCAAGCATAAAGGATGTGAAAGGATGTATGATAAGAAGATTACTTTAGAGAAGAAAATAATGGTTTTTATGTAATTCTTGCATTACCTTACTGTGCAACACCTGCAACAGTCTCTCTTTATAACTTTTTTTTTATTTTTAAAATGTTACCAAACACAAAATCAGAAACAACAGTAGAGTAAAAGGACTATAAAAAGTTCATCATAATTGTGACAAGACTCAATCAAAGTAACTTTTGTACACAAGCCAGCACACTATTCATAATATGACATAACCCCAGATGCATAGCGTTATTAAGCCAGAAACACAAAACTGTTTTGGTTTGTATTCTTTTCCCTTCACAATGATAAGTTGCAGAACTATTCTCTGATATAGAATGATATGAATATTTATTATTAAGTTATACTGGTTTCAAGTAATACAAGGCCCTGAAATAGCACAGTTCAAAGACACAAAAGACTAAACAGATCATTCATCCACACTAATTTATAGCCAAGCAGGTAGATTTTTAAATGGAGAAAAGCAGGTCAATTGGCCTACAGTTTTTAAGGAAATAATAACATGAATTTCAGAAAGTAAAACAAACTCATAGGATTTAAGGATTGCATAAATTATATTAATTTTTGAGGCTTGATCCTATAAAAACTAAAATACAACACAAATTTTACATCCACGAATGTTTCTAGCCAAATGAAGTGCAAATTTAAGTCAGAAGAGTTGAACAGGTGATCCAGGATGTTTGGAGCAGGTTTCTCAGGATTCTGTATATACTAGAGAAGAAAGAAGAGACCAAAAGGTGAAGTTTATAACTACTGCTACTTTTTTAGGATCATTTCCTTAGGTGTTTGTATGCGTGATATCTGTCTGTCACCCACCGACTTAAGAGTGCAAACTCATCCAAATCCATTCAGTCAGTAAAAAGTAGAAAGATAATGACTGTCTTGAAATATGGAACTGAACACCTTGCGAGAGAAGAGTGAAGGATTCATGTTCCAGAATCCACAGTAATAATGTGGCAAGGGCTGAGCCATTCACTCACCCTGAAGCCTGGTTGTCCATAAAACACACTTACGTGACACTAGATATCCTGAGGTTGTACAGGAGGGGGGTGATCAGCAACAACACACAGAAGCAGATTAAACACAAACCTATATAAATCAGACACCATTAGACCCAATATACATGAAAGAGCTGTCAGACAAAGTGTACATACCTACTCTACACAAGAACAAGCTGTTTGAATTTGAACAGACTAGAAAACTCAGATATTTGCCATTAATACAAGAGACTAATTCTAAATATTACTGACAAGGTCAGGGCTAGGTCAGGAATGAATCATTACTACGAAAATGCACAGAGTCACTGTCTTTGGCATTTTTTGTTTGGTTCTTTTCTTTCTTTTAAATAAGCAACAGGGTTATATGACAAAGTCACCACTGACTGCAGGCTTTAAAATATGCCTTATCAAAGCAAAAACAATTTATTATGTTTCTGACATTATTTCATATGGGAAAAATGATAATTAGCTGTACCAAATTATCACCTGTCTCAGGATACCAATTTCAGCTCTTGTTGAGTAATTGTCTCAGTTGGCCTTCCTTTCCCAAGTTCTCTGAGTGACAGTTTTAAAATTAATAGCAACTTTATATCATACATAAGAGACAACTGAAAAAATAAAAATTACACAAACATGTTTCTGGCTGAAGAGTTTGACCACACCGTCATTCAAATTAAGAGCAGTGTACAGCTTCCAGATCCTTAGGGTCTCCAGGAATTCACCATTTCTCACTCCTCAAAATCAAACAACAATAATTCACAGCTTAAAGCAGGAAACTTGAAGGCTTTGCCACACAGTCTTTAGCACAATGTTCTAAAATATTGTGTTTGTCTATTTTTACTGTCAACTTGCTGAAGAATTAAATTCTTTCTACAATGAAAAATTTACGAGTTGGCAATATATTTTTTTGCTCTAGTTTGATGTCTTCAGCCTCTGCTACAGCTTTAATTTATTATAAGTTTCAAGGAGCTACTTTTTAGCGCTGAGTACTCTAAGTTAACACAATACACAGAAGCCTGCCAACCCTAATTCTTTTCAAATTAGGTGAGGGATTGTTTTCCTTATATTTTTCTGGTGTAAAGATGCATGTAACTTTCAAAACAAAATAACTTAAGATTTTGTGATTCTTAAGCAAGATTTTCATGAACAGTTTTGGTTTTTTTTTTGTCCAATGTGCATCAGGCAGGGTTGGACTGAACTCGGACAACATCAAGTTGAATACAAAGTTTGAAGGAATTTGCAAAAAGCTTGCAGTCACTATGGCGAATGGTGAAAACCATTTAAAGCAGTAAGCAAAGGAAAGAAAAGAAAAGAAATTAGAAGAGAAATCAAGCAAACTGAAAGTAGATTGGTAACTACCAAAGAAAATCTGACTTTCTTTGCAAAAACATCCATGGAGTGCCCCACTTGAAAGCAGTTCTTGATAGAGTTTATTTTTTTTTCCCCCTTTAGGAGAGGAATGGGGGATGCAGAAGTACTGCAGTAAAAGCCCTGATGTGACTGAACTGCCTTCTGATTTTTCCACTTCAGCCACTAAAACAGTAAGCATTTTGTTCCTGTTTCCCATCATTTCCCCCAGTGTGGACATTCTGCACAAAACAAAAATTGTATGTTGGCCAGTAGTGATTACAAAAGGATGTTGAGAAGAGATATATCATTTATTCTGCTGTGACAAAGAAAGGAAGTCTGATTACCTATGCAGAAAGACAGTTTATAGCGACACCACGGCAGCAGTCCTTCTGGAGTAAAGAGTGTGGATGTCAAAATACTTTTAATGAATGTACTTTGACTCTATCCCTTGTGCCTACAGAGTGATGGCCAAATTGGGAGCCCCTTCAGCCACTTGCTCTACTACACAATAGGAAATTTTATACTAAAATCAATCTGCATTTTTGTTTTAGCTCCTTTGTGACACAAAGGGCACACATGTGACACATATTTGTTGTGCAAGTTATTCTCCAGACAATACCTGTCGGGGTTGCTCAGCCCACCCCGGAACGTTGGTGGGATAACTCAGCTGTGTGAGACCACCCCCTGGAAAACGAAGTGGTTTCTCCCTGTGTAACCTTACCTGGATATGTTAATTGCAACCTGTCCCCCTACCTTATCATTTGCTCTCTCTGTATCCCCCCCCCTCCCTCTCCCCCCCTGTGCCATTGTCCCCGCGCCAGACCCCATAAAAAGGGTCTCCCAAGGCCATTCACCCTCTTTCGCCACTGGACCCCTTCAGGAATAAAGTGTTCTGGAACTCCATGCGACTGAGCCCTCTGATTCACCCTGGTAACGCTTTAGCCATCTACCTGGGGGAGGTGGATACTCGCCAGAACACCAGCTGGGGTAGAGGACAGAATTATCTGCTCAGTACCCAGCAGTACTGGCCAGCGGGGTCTTTCGGAATCTCCAAGACCCTCCTGGTGAACGCAGAAGTTCCACCCACCCCACACCCCCCCAGGGACAGCGTTAAATACCAATATGGGTGATATGGTGTTGCCTTAGCAAAACTGTAACCAGGTTGCTCCTCTATTTGTCATGGATGAGGCCATATCTGGAGTGCTCTGCACAGTTCTACACTCTCCAGTCTGAGAAATGTATTGACTTACCTGTGGAAGGGCAAGAAAACCCCATGAAGCTGTTTAAGGAGCAGGAGTCCCTGCTGTAGGAAGAGGTGAAAGAAGTGCGGATTTTAGCTTTGACAGGAGAAGTGTAAAGGGCACCTGGAACTACCCAGTGGGAGGATATAGAGAGGAAAGAGTGAGGCACCTCTTGGAGATGCACGTTGAATGGATGGGAAGTGCAGTCACAGCTGCAAAAGAAAAGAAGTTCTGATTAGATATTAGAAGTAAGGATAATTAACAGTAATAACAATGAGGCTGATCAAACACTGAAGCAGAGGTCAAAAGAAGCTATGAAATTTTAGTCCTAGGAGGTATCAAATTTGACTCAGCCCTGACTTGAGCAAGAGGTTGAACTATGTGATTTTTGGGTATCCCTTCCAAGAAAACCTAGTCTGCATATATAAACTGCCTAGGGGCAAGCAGCAAACAAAAGAGGCTTTGTCAATCAGTGTAATCATATATAAATATTTGCCCATCTGCATGACAACCTCCCAGTTTAATTTCACCCTAAATGAGTTTCAAGATGTGAATTCTAAATCAAATCAAGACTTAGAATCACTTCAGTCTTGCCCCACATTAAGTATATAGTGCTATGTTATTCATCAGACTGCCAAAACTTGTAAATCCCATCAAGTCCACACATGATTTAAACATGCAGGGAGTTATGATCTCATCAAACACCATACATTGGACCTAACAATAAAAATATATTAATCAATTTGGAAATGAAGATTTGGTTCACCTGTCTTATGTTTTCTAGACACCATGAGTTCCCAATGTGTATTTTGTGAATCTAAACTTAACAAAGTCACCTTCTTAACAAGCAGAAATAATGACACATGTCTGTTCCAGTCCCATGAAAGCAGATCCTTTGGCATTGAGGCTGAAATATGTAATTAACAATAAATGTGCTACCACTATAGGCCTTTGAAAGAGAATCTTGTTTCTCGTTTCATTTACCAGTTAGAGGGCAGGGTTTTATTTATTTTAGTTTGCCTGGCAGTTCAACAAACTGTCTTCATCCTAAACTTGTTCCTCACATTTTATGTCTACCACTATCCATCCATTCCTATTGTAATTATTGCCCAGGCTTTTATGGATGACTCATACAGAGAGAACATCAAGCATATGCATTCGTTTGTGCTGTTTTATGAAGAACCACTTTGTTGGATGTTGACATAAAACATTTGTGACAACCTGTTAGAAAACGAAATTTGCCCAACAAAGTTCACACAGAAGAGTCTATCAAAATAGCCATCAACACAGATGAAAAACAAAACAAAACAAAACCCGTATGGAATTCTTTCATATATTTCAAGGGATAGAAAACTCTTTCAAGTCTGTAGGTCAAAGGCTACATATAGGGAGCAGCATGTCAGTCAGGCAGAGGAAATGGTGCAGAGATTCAGAGAAAGTTTCATGTTTCCCCTTCCCTCACTGCTGATCCTTGGCTGCCTTTTTTTGATGAAGGGATGTAATGGAAGACAGGTTTAACTGACGTGTAGGGGGAAGGCACAGCCACAGAGGAAGGATGTGAAACAGGACCCTGTGGAACAGAACAAAACAAAGGAAATGTTTCCCTCCACCTCAATAACCCAGCTGGGACCATACTGCAACAGCACTTCAGATACAGGAGGTGGCTTTATGGTTTCACACAACTTTTTGTTCTTCCTCATAAAATCACAGCGGCCAAACCAGTCCTCAGCCTAAATTATAGATGTGTACAGTTACTGAACAAGTCTGAGGGTTCTTTGACTAGTGTAAGCACAGAACACTTCTCACTGCATTGCAGTACCTAAGATACATAAGAAAGAGAAAGATGTAGGCCCCTCAAACCACATTAATTATTGGAAAAGTGTGGAGCTTTAAATATTTATTATGTATAGTGCAGCCTTTTTCACAATTTGCCTCTTCTTCTGTTCTTTATGCCTTCTTTCACTCTTTGTGTCACCTTTTGTCCTATATCATTCAGAGTAATGTACAGACTTAGAGGGATGATGAGCACTCAGACCAGTAGAAACTAAAATGTACATGCCGTCAACTGTAAAAATGTTTCTTTATCTTTCCTCTGGTTTAATTCATGGTAAAGATAACTTTTCATGGTTACTTACATTCACTTTCATGTCTGATGAAGGCAAAGCTTTAACAAGTCATTATACTCCAAAGTTTTCTAACAGATCCCCACCAAAGTGAATGAATATTAGACATATGAAGTAACAGTCCTTTCTGTATCAGTCCAGAAAAAAAGTTGCATGCCATTTTAAAGATATTTTACCATATCTTGCTAGTAGGTTTAATCAAACTCAACATTCATTATGAACGGAAAAAAAATGAGATTTTTCCTCTACATACTTACATAGAACATGCAAGCATATAACTTGGTAAAGCACACTTCTTTTGTTCTGATATTTACTTCGACAGCTAGTAAAGAGCATAGAACATATTTATTTGCTCTCACACATTAGTTCAGACAAATATATAATTGCCTTTCTGATATAGTACTGATTTGTATCTACCAAGCTTCAGACAATCTACAAATCTAATCAGGCTGCGTGTCAGTAGTTAGAAAATGCTACAGACCACAGCTACAGTGTTACATCAATACTGATATAATAAAGCTATGAAGTCATATCAATACAAATATAGATTTTTGTTCTGAAACCACGCGGATTACACTATACTAAGAAGTCAAATAAATTGTATTTCATATTGTCTGAGTTAACTCCAGTGTCACAATCCTACCAGTCATGTATGCTGTTCTTTAAATTTATTGAAATCAAAGTGGAAAAGCTAGTTTTAACACATAGTGAAACTGTCATTCATTTTTGTCTATTTGTTAATCATTTTTTCAAGAGAAGATCACATATAACATGTGCAAAAAATTTGAAAGTTCTTAGGGTATCTGACAGTGGATCACATAATTTAGCCTTATATCTGTCATAGGTCATATACCAGCTAAAAGAATTTTATTAATTTCCTCACTTAATTGCATGAGGAAATAACTCATAGAGTGAAGGGAGAGGGAGACCTAAAATGCGAGGCTTTGGTCACCACTTCTGAAATGGCATCAATGTACACAGTGACACTTTCAAACAGATGAAAATGTATGGTTATCAAACAACAAAACAGTATCAAGTAGCAGCACATAAAAGGAAAGAACAGGTTAACTTTTCCTCTGATTTCTGACATTCATAAAACTTCAGCCAAAAACCTGTGCAATTCAAAGAAACAATGTAAAATACTCATGAAGTAGTGAATGGCTGTTCTCTTCACAGAATAACAAATGAATGTGAACATCTACATCATAGTAACTAAGCTCTTGATGACTGGCTTTCTTTTTTTCTATTTCATGAACCAAAATTTACATTGGATTACATGGTGATTTAAATGGTATCCACAAGTCCTCTACATGCTTACATTACCACTGTGTTTTCCCAGTGCATTCCCAAACTTCTGAAATATACCACTAGCAAAGTAATGCAGCTGGCAGAAGACAGAATGCTTTTAAAGTATTCTCAAAAGAAGCCTCTAAAGTAAATTCAGTAGCCCAGTATCACATGAAATGTATGGGACATGCTGAATTTCTAAGGGAGGATTTTCAATGCCTCATTTAGCCCAAGAAATCTCTACCTGGTATGTATTTTAGGTCATATGGGTGAGTACAGGAACATGCACCTATGTATAAAATGTATTCCAAGAATACACATGGCTGCTTGAGCTGTGGCACAGAAGTGAACTGAATGGCTTTGGACAGGGTTAGCAAACAAAAAACACCAAAAATGTAATACTTCCCACATACTTTTAGAAACAAAATAAGCCAATATAAATTATGCAGCATTGTGATGCATACAGCTTGAGTTCATGCTAACCAAATCAAACATTAGAGCTTCCAAAATTCACAGGGTCAACCTGCAAATTAATGAGCAGTACACTGATATTTAGTGCTATTAAATCTTTCACAAGAAAAAAAATGAAAAAGAAAAAGGTGAAAGTAAATTTGCCATAAATGTTTTAATGGGTTTAGTATAAATTCCTTTGCAAGCCAGAAGTGCTAAAATAAAATTTCTAAGCTGTTAAAAAACATAAAGAAAACAATTGTATATTTCTCCACCTTTTCTAAATAATCAGCATGCAAGCAACCAAAATAAGATTGTTGTTACTACAAGAATAGAAGAGACTTTAAAAATCTGGTTACTATACAGTTAATTTCTATTTTGGTCTTAAGAAGTAAAAAAAAAACCATTACATGCCTTTTGATAGGGTGTCAGGCATTTGCAGATAAACGGTAAGAGAGGTTTCAGAAATCCAATGATTAAAAAAAGATAGCTAAATGATTACCCACCCCCAAGCTCTGAAGTGAGCAAGACCAGAAAAGAAAAGTTCTGCTGTCACTGCTTTATCAGCTAAATATTCCAAGGTGCAGCAGCTTCTTCTGATCTACATATAAAGATTATGCAGATTCAAAGTAAGCATGACATAACTATTCCTCAGAGCACAGATGGTCCCACTACACTAACAAAAAGCAAAGGTTGTGGTTAAGAGATAATGCAAAATATTAATATGGAACAATAATTTCAAGTAAAAACACTGTATTGAGAAATTCCCTTTATAAGGAAGGGTTAGCAAACTTCAAAAATTTTGCAGTTCCCATGTTTGTTTGCAGTGAGATTAATCTCCAAATTTCAAAGTTATGAAATAGCAAAAAAAAAATCTAGTTTATGCTGGTTTGTTACATGCTGTGTGAGCAAGGACGCATGCACCATCTCAATGAATCAGTTTTTCTGTACAGCTGAGAGTCACAGTCTAGTCTTCCAGCATACTCTGGTCATCCATCTATTGCTTAATCATGCAGAGAATGCCCTTCTTTCTCAAGAGACATGATATTCACTCTTGGAGCTGCATAAAATCTATGGATTAAGACATTAGGACAGAGTGATCTTGGGTATAGTCTCATTTGCATCACACTCAGTGAAACTCGAGGAAATCAGCATCATCATCATAATGATAACGTAGTACAAGGGAGTCAGGAGGAGGTACTGCTTCTGGTTTTGGTTTCAGACAAGGGATTTCACACAAAAAGCAGAGGACTGGGCTGAAATATATCCAATAGCTGTTAGCCCATTTTAAGAGCTAGGGAATGAATTAAAATGCTTTGTTCATCAAATCCTTAAGGACCTACTAATAAAATACAGCTGGGAACATTACAAAGGTAATTTTGTGCAGTTTCAATTACATATTCACCTCTGTGAGTAGCAGAAATAATAAGATTTTTTTCCCTTCTTAAAGATATACCTGGGCCCTATTACATTAGAGGAGAAGATGTAACATCTCTCTTGTTTGTTCTGAGGAACATTAATGCCTAAATTTTAAAGCACTCTTGAGAGACTTTTTAGGAAGAAAAACTGATGGAAAAGGAATGAGTCCATCAAGGTGTCTCACTGAAATATCAATGGAGATCAAATTCAGGCTAATGCATAGCAGAGTAACATTTCTCTGCATCTACCTATGAAGCAACAGGCTTATCTGAACAAAAAATATTCACACTTTTCCAGCCTTTAAAAACCCATGCTTTCAGACACCATGAACTCCTGCAGTTCTTAATTCATTAGTTCCATCATTAAGAAAAAAAAAATTGCACCAATCCATCTTTCCTAATTTGTGAAAGTGGTCCCACTGCTGGGACTCACCAGGTCTGATTTTTACAATACAAATGTGAGAGAAGACTAATAAATTGTTCCTGTTTTCCAGCTGCAGTATTTTTGGCTAAATTACTTCCTTTGCCAAAGCGAATGGAAATCTCTAGATAATGCAGGGATGTGCCATTATTTTATTTAAATACCAGTATATACCATTCTTGTTCATCAAAGTGTTTTTAGGACCATCTCAGTTGGGTGGGACTAGCTACAGCTAGTTTTTTCAAAAATTCCTACCAGAAAATTCTTGCCATTCTGCAGGGCATGGACATGCATTTAGTTATCCTAAGAAACTACAACAAACTTCAAGGGATTAAAAAATTTTAACTGATTTTAAGTAGATTGATATTCAAATATCAATACTAGAAGGATACAAGGAATGGCGATCTCAGTTTTGCTTTATATGTATACAGAGGCACAGTTATGTCTGATCTCCAGGTCACGTGGAGCTGGGGAAATGATGGAGCAGTGACTGTAATTCTCACATTCACATATTCCAAGTACAGATTTATCAACTGCGACAATTTCTCTGCAGCAATCTTTTTTTTCATAATTTTTTCTCTTCTTTTTTAATACAGAGGAGCTAAACAAATTAAATCTATGCCATCCTGTACCTGACTTGCAGGATTTATACAGCAAACTACTATAAACTATTAAAAAAAAATGAAGAATTATATAGGATATTTTGCTGGAGTAGATAGGGACCCTCACAGTGAATGAGAAATTTTATTGTCCTGTTCTCTGGATAAACACAGAGGGAAAAAGGCTCTCTATCCCAAACAGCTCACAGAAAAGGGCAAGTAGATAACATAAAGCAGACTTAGCGGAGTACAGATAATACAGATAACATAAACCTTCTTCAAAACACATTTTGAATGTTTTAAGCAGAGATGTGAGAATTCAGTGACCTTACTAGTTGAAATCACACATAAGAGTGTCAAAAGATAAAACTAACAGAATCTTTGCCTTTTTTTATTAAAGACCTGTTGAATTTCTCCTTCACTGCTGATCCTGTTTCCTCCTCAGACTGGCATTACACTTCTGGTAAAGTGACTATTTCCATCATCATTCTCCTGATGGATCTTCATTTTTAAAGGAAAATGGTTAATGATTTCTGTAAGCAACAGACAAGTCTTGGTTTACATTACAAGTTTGCACTTGTAAGGGTACACAAATCATGTGTGCCTACAGTGTAGAGTGTAGCAGACACTGAAAGCCCAACTGCTTCACCTGAAACTGTGAAAGGAGCACTATAAATATCTCTGCACATTTCCACAGGGACTGGAAGGAGTGCATTGGATGAGACAGTCCCAGTTGCTGTCCCAGTGCTTCCAAGGGTGCCAAGAGTTGTATTTTTGTCTGCCACCTGGGCATTAGAGGAGGAACTTTGCAGGAGCAGCCCTGCTTTGGCTTAATCAGAAGGACATGCCATTCAGAGCTTAATATTAGACGACAGGAACTCCCACACTGCCAAATATCTTTTGTGAATATCACCATCCAGCCCGTTTCCCCATAGGCATGTCTTAAGGAACAGATCTTTCCATTTACATTCTTTTATTCTGTGAGTCATAACTTCCCTTGCTAAATGAATGGAACTTAGTTCTTCATATTTAAATATAGCTTGATATGGTTAGAGTGAAGGTCAGATAGCCTGCTCTCAGCAGAAATTTCCATTTATCTCACAGTGATGTATACCAGGTCTGACACCTTAGTCTATCATGTCACTGACTCCCGTCAGAACCAAGTCACCAGAACAAATGGATGATTATTGATAATTTTTGTGTTTCTGCTTACCATAAATACAAAGTTGAAACCTTTTAGCATCTTCTTTCTTCCACAGGACTATATAGTATTTTTTCCAAGAACTTCATTGTGTACTCATTTTCATGATACTGCAACTTACAATGAATCTACCCTAATGAACAGTAGCTTAAAGATGACAGAACATGGAAAAGAATATTTTTTTTAACTGCACTGTTCATCATTGTAACTATCAAGCTGTTTTTGTCTTACTATTTTTTTCCTGTCTTTACTTCTTAGCTTCCCTTCCATCTTTCTTTTCAACCACAATGTAAAATGTCCTAAAGAAATGTTACGGCTGTATCAGAGAAAGAGCAGGATTTTTTGAGAACAAGGAATATATTTATAGAATTTAATACTTTGCCCTCTATGTTGCAAGTCTGCTAAGTTAGAATATCAGTGTCGTTAATATTTAATCTAGAATTTCTCTAAAATGTAAGACTAAAACTGATGCAGTTGAGATGGGGGAGACACAAAATTCAGATGTGCAGACCACTGGTTCTGTTCAATATTGTTATTATTTGAATGTGGGGACTGAGTGCCCCTCACTCACTTGATGACACCAAGTGTAGGGCAGGAAGGCTCTGCAGGGGGATCTGGAAAGACTGGATCAATGGGCTGAAGATAACTGTATAAGGTTAAGTCAGGTGAAGTGCTGGATGCTGCCCTTGAGTTACAACAGTCCCATGCAGTGCTACAGGCTGGGCCAGAGTGACTGGAATGTTGCCTGGTGGAAAAGGACCTGGGTGTGCTGGTCAACAGCAGCTGAACATGAGCCAGCTGTGCCCAGGTGGCCAAGAAGGCCAAGGGCATCGTGGCCTGTGTCAGCAACAGTGGGGCAGCAGGAGCAGGGCAGTGATTGTCCTCTTATACTCAGCACTCGTGAGGCCACACCTCAAATCCTGTGTCCAGGTCTGAGAGCCTCGCTGCAGGGAAGACATTGAGGTCCTGGAAGCATGTCCAGGGAAGGACAATGGAGCTGGGGAAGGCTCTGGAGCACAGGTCTGATGAAGAGAAGCTGAGGGAGCTGGGGGTGTTCAGCCTGAGGAAAAGGAAGCTCATGGGAGACCTTATTGCTCTCTACAGTTACTTGAGAGGACATTGCAGTGAGGTGAGGATCGGCCTAAACTCTCATGGTAACAAGTGCCAGGACAAGAGGAAACATGACCAGACTGCACCAGGGCCGGTTCAGGTTGGACATCAGAAAGAATTTTCTCACTAAAAGGGTTGTGAAGCATTGGAACAGGCTGCCCAGAAAGGTAGTGGAGTCACTATCCTTGAAGGTGTTCAAGAAATTGGAAGTGGTTGACAAGGTTGTCGTTAGTAAAAGTTTGGACTTGATGATCGTGAGGGGTCTTTTCTGACCTATATCACTCTACAGTTCTTTGATTCCATGCTCTCTGCAGCTAGTGGCAGAACACCATCCTCCAGACACCTCTGCCCCTGCCTCAAGTTAGTTCAACATGTTTGTGATAGAGGAATTGCCTGGCTATCCATCAACAGAGGGGATCCTATGTTTCAGGCAGGTGTTGATTTCTCTCACAGGAAGAAAGGAGACCCTTAAGCCTTGCTTGTACTGTATTATAGCTCATACTAAATGGGAATATGTTTTCATTTCTTCATATCACACAAGAAACTGTAAAGATGACAACCTATGGGGTAGCACTCTGCGTTTTCTTCCAGTCTTTGTGTTGCTGTCTAAATACAGTCTTTGGGATGCCCAGAGCTAAAAAGCATACTTATAAATGTTTCTAAAATCACAAAATACAGACACATCACTCATACTAAAAGAAGTAGCAGATATGATGTGTTAGACAAGTTGATTTGATCTTTTGGAAACGGTTTAGTATCTAAAATTTTGTATGCCATATATGAAGAAATAGTGCCAGCAGGATATTGAAAACCACAGAGAGCTCTGTCGGAAATATTAGGAAAGAACAGGGCAACTAAATGAATACCCAGGGAAAATAGATACTATAAAATTGGATCCCTGTTGTATCAACCTTTGTGGATGATATTGCCAATTTGGACAACAGTAGATTTCAGGGGGTTTGGTAACCAGAAGTTATATGGAATATTGCTTAAGTCTCTATTTTTCATTGGAAAATACAACACTTTCAAGTATAATAGAAATAACTCTTCCTAGTATTCAACAAAATTGTTGTCTCAAACTACATTATCTATTTGGATTCACAGTAAAATTGTTGAAAGATGAAGCAGGGCACAAACCATCTGTCTGCTGAGACTGAGGATTAATTGACACCATTTTCTTAACATATTTTACACTTACACCGCATGTGATAGAACAGTGCATCTGTTGCACTTATTTCCTTACAGAATAAAATAAAAGGGAATAAACACCACATAAATATAAATTAGGAGTGAGTTGTATGGGCAAATATAACTACTTAGTTTTAATTCTTCAGTTTCTTTATCTTCAACTCAAGGTGCTAAATAACATTCCATGATTGTTGAAAACTTAACTTTGACAAGCTTTTCTGGACTCTTAAACTGAAACTTCAAAATTTAAAATGTTGAAATCATAAGCAATTCTTCAAGAGTTTATCTTGTCAAGCTTCCTGGTGAAAATCTCTTTGCTAAGGAATTTTTGAAAATGGTAACTGGCAAAAGCTTGGAGTTGGAAAAGCCACTTTCTACCTGTTAGTTTCAAGTTCCTTTAAAAAATGAAAATGAGAACTCTTTAAACAATAATGTAAGAACTGCACAATCTCCTGTCAAATGCTGGCTTCAAGGAAAATGACAACTATCTAGAAGGAACTTTTTCCCCTCTATCTCTTATTTAGTAAGCCTGTTGAGTAAATAATGTCACATCACTCCTAGGGACCTGTAATTCTAGGATAAGCAACCACTTCATTTCTCAGGAAGTTTCTTTTTGATTTCAGAAATCTGTTGCATAACACTGATTGATTTGCACTCAAACATAATTGTTCTGAAAAGCAATGGAACCTTGACTCTTACAAGACACCGAAAAAAGCAGTTTCCAAAACATACTTACTTGACATAAGACAGCCCTGAACTTCAACATGCATAGTAAAAGTATCATTTGCACAAATGTAAAGAGCAAGGATACATTTACCAGGGTCAGAAAACTTGGGTACTATTCAATCTGGATTAATCACAAATAACGAGTTGCACTTAAAACAGCTATGTGGTCAAAATATTGCTCTTTTAAACCCTGATAAATCATGGAGTTTATGAAAGCAGATTTTCACAGATAATTGAAGACTTTTTTTAACATATGTGAAAAGCAGATTAAGTGTGAATCTAGTTCTGCTTAAGTAAACTATATGTCTGTCACAAGTCTTTGTACTTCACCATTTCATAATTCCACAGCTGGTTGTGTATATATTTTTACTATAATCCAATTTTATTTTATGTCTAGACTTTTCACATTAAAAAATTCCATATATCAACTCAGCTTTAAGGTCCTTTCAGTGCATCAGATCAGAATATATTAGGTTTTAAAACAAAATAAAAATCTTCCAGATTGGATGACCTGTTTTCACCCCTCTCCACCTGCTGTAAGTGGGAAATACAGGAAGAGCTTTCCTTAAGGATGTTTACATAGGTCCTTTGTTAGCAGGGTTGCATCTTATTTAAAGCTGAGTGGTATTTCTTCTTGAATTTGCAGAAGAAACAATAGTACCAACAACCTACTGCTTGTCTGCAATCCATCTCCAAGTTACAAGAACACACACATTTCTGATAGTTTATTTAAAAATCCATGTATTGTTTCTGTCTCCTTTTTCTATGATGGGTGAATGTCTTGTTCTAATTGATTGACAGTTTCATGACATGAGGTCAACAGCAATGAGCTTCATCTTCAGGTATTTTTTTTAAAGACTTGTGAATTTTTATTATGTTGAATAAAGCCATATTAATAATTAAAACTGTAATTTAATAGCAAGTGTGTTCTTTGACTAGCTCTCCTCACACTGCCTTCCCTTTCACAGGCATATGCTATTTTCTCAGAAAGAACACCACAGAACTTGTGATCCTGTATCTCTTACTTGGAGTAGCAGCAGCTGCCAGGCAGGTGCTCACAAGCTTGAAAAGTTGACCACTGAGCACACCCAGCAGAGTGGCTCCACGGCTATTTAAGCAATGCCAGCCAGAGCCACGGGTAGGAGTAAATCAAAAGAAGTGAATGTGGAGTCTGCAATTAGCAACGCCCGCGGAAAGCATCAGCAGTAATCCCAGTAATCCCGGCACGGCACAAGCAACATAGGGCTGAAGAATGAAAGGATTGAGTACAGGGCAGTGGCCATTTTAAACTCAAGCATACTAACTTCATATAACATTCGACATTTTTGCAAACCAACACGCACAGGGCAAGTCCTGCTTTTTGCGTTTCCCTACCATTTCTCTGCCAAAAGTGGTGTAAATGATTCTTTACTCTTTGCTGCCAGTAGTTTTCTGACAATGTGAACAAAACAGACAAATCAGCTTCCTAAATCTAATAAGATAAAAGCAAATACTCCAAACATTATTTTTCCAGGAGCTCTGAAATGAAGAGGTTGATCTCAAACAGTAAAATTTTCTCATCTTGGCATCTCTCCCTGTCAACTTTGTGGACTTTGCCAACTGCAGTGCTCAGTTTGTTGCCTTCATTGCCAGATCAGAATCATATGAATCTACTATATGCCAAGGAGTACAAACAGAAATGATGTGAAGATAAATAGCCCAGTAGCTGCATCTGATTAGTAATGATAAAGTTGTGGGCAATATGAAGGGGGCAATTGGCAGATCGAACCCCCTTGTGAACCAGAATATATGATAAAGGAGATGTGTTTTTACTGCCGTATCTTTGAAAGTAGAGAATGCAGGTACTATTCAATGACCTGGCCAAAAGATCTTCTCATGGTGAGTTGCAAACCAGACACAGTAATACATAGGTAAGGAAGTCAAAATAGCCCATCTCTTTCCTGCTGGGAGCTGGTTTTGTTTTCAAAGTCATTTTAGGCAATGAGACACACTTTTGAGTTCAAAAATTCAAAGTTGGCTGTGCACTGAATATCCTTTTTTTCACTTTACAGGAGTTTATTTGGAAACCCTGGGGGGGAAAAAATCTAGATCTGGGTAATAACCACTACTATTTCAAACAACAGCTGGTATAATATTCTCTAAGAATAAAAGGTGGATTGATTCACTGATTGGTAAAACTGCAGTTTCAATCCTTACATTTCCACCATTTTGCTGCATTTTGCATTTGCAGCTCTCACCTTTGGGATACTTGGCAAAAGAAAGACCACATTTTGATCAATATTCTCTGTAGAATAGTCTAAATAATTTATCGTTATGTGGTGATGGAGTTACACCCCATAAATTCTCATACCTACAGAAGTCTGCACATACTTTATGGGGGCATTTCCCTTGCATTTACATTAATAAAACCAGCCCGCTGTTACCATAACAGGGGGAATAATTTTAAAAAGTACAGAAATACTCACCTAAGGGAAGTAAGTCTAGCATCCTTCCTTGTGTTTATACTGCATGTTGATGCTCACTTTCTGCAAATATTTAAACTGTATGACAAAGTGTTGCAAATTTTGAATGCTTTTGAATAGGCTCCACATGCTGCCACATATGTAAACCATCACTTCCAGTTTTTTCCAGTTTTCCAAAACCTGAGCAGTACCTAGTTGGATTGTCCATTAGTGCCTCCCAGGATTTGAACTAAAAACTTTCTTAGGTTTAATTGAATCCCTTGTGCTTAGCAGCCATTCCTGAGTTCCTCTCAACAGAACCATCCCAGGACAGCTGCTTGTCCAAAGGCAGAGGGGAAATCCAAACTTGAAGCAGTAGTAGAGCAGCTGATTTCCTGTGGGGAGAGAAGGCAAAGCAGTAGGAGCTGTTGGACTGGGCCATGAAGGGCCTGTGGGAAATTTTTAGAAGATGTTTGACTTTTCTCCTCTCTTAAGGCCTTTTTTTCCCCAGGCTTCTACTTTTTTCACCATACTTTCCACTTCTTACCTTTATTGTCCAGGTACAAATGAGGATTTCACCATTTTCCTCACATTCTTACCTATTTCTAGAAGACATAATGCAATTTTAGTGAGATTTGCATTGCACTTCCTATAAGTTATAAAATCTTCTTCAATCCAGCATAATTGCAACTGCATTAGGATGTGTACACTGATCTAACCTACTGCTCTAGCAAGACTGGTCCCTCCTTTTTCAGACAGGCAGGAAAGGCACAAAAAACTGAAAAACAATTCCTGGAATATGTGAGATTTTTTGTATTATGTCCACAGAGATGTTATTAGAATGTATTTATATGTTCCTTTATACCTGGGATGAAGCTATTTATTAAGCATCTAGATAACCTCTATCAGCGAACGATATATACTGGAGGACATATGGGTACAGTGGAAAGGCACTCAAAGGGCATAGAAAGCTGAGTTGTCTGAGACTGTAGGATCATATTAGCAGTCTCTTCACAGCAGTGTTATTCTCCGACCTTATTCAAAAGCAACATCAAAAAGGATTCTTCTCCAGTAAAATAAAACTGAGCTTGTTTACCCCAGATTAAAAAATCACAACAGGTTTGTTTGATAAAGCACTGCAATTATGACAGTAAGCAAAGGGTGACTGTGCTAAGATAAACCACAAGCTACTTCAGGGTAGAAGAATTCTGCCCTGTGGTTAGTTAGACTACCTATTTCAACTACGGCTTCCTAAATTTGACACATTTTCTACTTTTTACCAAATTGTATTTGCAACGTGAGAAAATATTTTTCCAATAGACTTACTAAAATTACTCTTGCAAAGTCATGCAGTTTAAGTACTTAGTTAATTTTTAATTTCGATGCTCAGGTGTTTGCTGGCACGAATATTTTTTCTTTTTTGAAAGTAATAAATTCCACTTGCATGCTTTTATCCTATCAGGCTTTCAGAGCACCCTAAACTTCTACTAAATTATTTGGAAGTTCTTTCTCACTGCCTAGATGGTCCCTTGGAAGATTCAGTGCATGGCAGAGGAGAATGGCATCATGCTGCCAGTATCTGCTCTTAAAGTATCTTCTAGGCATTTCAAAAATGATGTCTTTGTTCCTAGCCCATGCATGATTCAATATGACAGGTAGAGAGAAAGAATAAAGCAGCTGGGAGCAGGAGGAAAGATGAATAAAGTTATGCTTTCAGTGACAAGCACCTGCCTTCTGCCCTTCCTTGCCTTGAGTGCCTCTTACAGTGGTTGCAGCTCAGCCTTCCACACCTTCTCATGTTCTGTGCCCCACTCTCCAATGAGCCCTTCACTCATGTAAAGTTAATAACACTTTCCCTCATATACCAGTATCACACATAAACACTCACTGGACCATACACATACACTCAATCAGCAGTAAAAACAGTCACTCCACACATCTACAGCAAATTGTTTTATCTTTTGGTGGGGTTGTCAAAAATAATTTTTCTTTGATTGACTCCTCTCTCGCTTCTTATCTTCTGAATCTCCTCCTGCCACTCAAAGAAATGGAGAGGGTACAAGTCCTGAAAATGCATTTGTGCTGTTATTTCTACCCATGAGCCAAGGATACCTCAGGTATCTGCCTAATCCAACTAGTACCAGGGAATCTGCTGAATATTTTTATCAGTGTCCTTAACCATGGTACAAATGCTGTGTGTATAGTAAATGCAGATTCTTTAAAAAACTGGGATCCTACAGATATTAAGCTCAAATATCTTGTCTTCCTTTGTTTTTTCTTTTTCTCATACCCTTCCTTCACCTTCCCTGCTCTTTTCACAATCTGAGTCAGGATGGACAGGTTTTGAGGGGACATATTAGCACAGTAGTTTTCTGCCAAGTCAGCAGCTCTGTCTCCAGTTACTTAATTTTTTTTTTAATAAGCCATATTTCATGCTGACAAGATGACCAGAAGGTCAAATTATTCAATTTTTAAAAGTACAGTTATATTTTGTGCCATAAAATTTTAAAAATCATCAATATGTCAGTACAAAGGAGGGTTGGTTCTCTACAATGTTTTGTCTCCTCTTTACTTGGGTTTATGCTTTCCAGTGGGGTGGAAAGACTTGGCTGACTGGGCTCCTGAGAATTTCTGAACATAAACACAGAAAAAATGGGTAATCACAGAAACAACTGTGTCTGAGACATTTCCAGAAATGGTACTACTCAGAACAAGAGATTTTACTTTCTAACAGAGAGAAAGATCAGAATGCATTATGGTTTCTTGGTTGGGATATGTCTATGTAACAAATTGCAGTGCCAGTTCAGCCCTAAGGGTGCTGTCTGGAGGCTGGCAGAGGTACAGCTACATTATCTGAGGCTTGTGAGGATTCAGGAGCCCCCAGGGGCAGGACCTACATCCCAAGGCAGGGCACTGCACTAACACCAGGCTGCAGTGTCCAGACTCCCAGACAGCTCCTTCAGGATGTTATTGTCAAGTACTGCTCCACAATACATTGATGTGTCTAAGTGGTTCTGCCATTTGATCATCTCATGCTTTGAGGGAAAATAACAGATGAAAAGCAGACACCCAGTGTACAGTGAACTACAATGGGCTGGCCACTCAACAACCAGTGCAGTCCCACCTGCGCTCTGTGACAGAGGCACAAATAAAAGAGCACAAGTGCACCAGCTACCACAGAGCCGTCAGCGTTTCACATTTTACGGCACACTGTAAGGATTTTCGTTATACGCATTTCTACAAACAGAATAATCCAGTGATTAAAAATCATGCTTGAACATTTACTGTCTTTTCTTCACAGAGAAGAAGCAATTTTTACAAGCATTAAATACGAATAGGCACATGTTCAAATATATTGAAGTCATTACAATCCTCTGGTACTGTACAAAGAAAAAAAGAGGTAATAGAGGCCCAGTCTTCCTTGTACTTACATAAGCAGTGCTGACACATTAATCCTTTCACTCAGGGAAGAATGACTAAAGAAGACTGTAAAATTTTTAGGGACTTATTCAACCAATAGAAAAAAAACAATAGAAAAAGAGAGACTAAAAGGTAAAACATACTTGACGGATGGAAAGCATTCATCAATGTGTGAGCTATGACACACCCACTCTGTTATATAAAATGATATTTTTAAGACTTTGAAGAGTTGCCAGAATTTTGAATACCTTAATTTGAAAATTAAAATGGCATTTTTTAAACTTCATTTTTGTTCTTTGTTAAATCAACATTTTTTCTCATAGAAAGTACCAACTTTTAATCCATAATTTATAGCTGAAATACACATAAAAGCAAAATTCAAATATACCTTTATAAGTCACCATCAATATACTGTGTGGAATTAAGAAGTACTTTTACTCATCTGACTCACATAGATAAATATATAAAGTTTAAAATCTCACATTTGCAGCTAATCCATGATGGAACAAAAATGAAGCATGGATTAAGAACACACAGAAAAATCATTATTCATATGTCCCTGCACCTCAATTATCTTCAGTTTTGATGTAATATCCCAAACCATGAAAGCTTCACTGGAAGAACTCATGAATCTATGTGAATCTTGGTTAAAATCTGGTCTGAATTTGTAATAAAATAATAAGCCAAGTGAGCTTGTATTTCTTGCTTTTTAAAAGCATTTCAGAGATCTGGAGTTCTTATCCCACTGTTACACTGGTGTGAAGCTGTGTCATTCATAAGGAACTATAACTATGATACAGCTCAGATAAATGTCTTGGTGAGCCATGCTTCTGTTGGTTAGTCAATGTAAGAGATCTATAAAAACAAATTTGCTGAGGCAAAAGTAGTTGGGGTTAACTGGTGTCTTTTGGCAGTGTTCAGAAAGCAGCAAGCTGTCCCATAATATTATCTTTACCATTTTATTTGCATTACAGCTGTGTCTAGAAGTGCTTCCTGAAAGATGTTGTAGTCTAAATAAAGATTGAGGGTCTCACCTTTGTTATTTCTTCCACTAATGTATCAAATTAAACACAAAAAACCCAAATATACTTAGAGGAATTATGTGAGATGAAGAAAAAAATGCCAGCATCAAGTTACTTTCCCCAAAAGTGTGTTTCACTTTTTAAATGCAGGCAGATTAAACCATAAACATCACACGAGTATGAATCATTGCCAGCTGGGGAGAAGGGTATTGTAAATCACAGCCAGGTACTCTCTCACATACACCTGTCTCTAGTTCTGACCCATCATTGTTGGGAGACCTTCACTGAATTTGAGACATTTTGCCACCTCACTGTACTTGAGGCTTACTAGGAAGATCCTCACTCATGCTGAGGCCTATGACAGCAGGAAATTCTACAAAAGATGTTGAGAAATACAGTCCCTGAGTTTCCCTGTCATCTTATATAACTATTTTTAAACATATATATACATATGCATTATTATATACATTTTGCTTTTTTCCCCCAGCACAAGCTACAAAGCCTGTGAAAAATTTGCATAGAATTCTTGAATTATAGTTAATTTGCAGATGGGTTCAATTCCTTTTAGCAGTGAAGATGAAAAGAAGCATCAAGGACACCATTTTTCCCATTGTAAAAATCATGAAATCTTCAAACATAGAAAATAATTCCACAGCTTAATCTTTCCTGTGCAAGGGGTTCCATTAGAACAAGCTAGTAGCATCTGATTCTCATTTAAATGAGTCATCCAGTTATCCCACAGGCATCAAGGAGCAGAATGGGTTAGGAGCTGAGAATAGTCTTGGCCATTGGATATGTTCTAAAAGTATCTAAAATCTTAAGAACTGCAAACAAAGAAGAGAGATTTATTATAGTGTTCAGAAGAGCATATCAACACTGCCTTAATATGCAGCTATGAAGAGTCAGTCCATGCTCCAGTTTCTGAATCGAAAATGGCAATGTTCATTCCAAATACAGGCAAAGAAGATGGAAGGGAATAAGCTTTGCTCTTTATGCCCTGCATCACGCAGTAAGTTTTATATATTTTCACAGTAAACACACTCACAAACAAAACAAAAAGAAGACTGAAAAGCAATGCAATTGAAGTAACTATTTGCCCACATGAAAGCACAAGTCTTTCACACTAAGGACTACAGATTTGGGGATCTGTAGTCCACAGCACTGCTCATATCGAAGCAAATGAGTGCAGTGGCACTGCGAGAACCAAAGGACTGGAATATAAAAAGGAAAAAAAAAAAAGAAAAAAGAAAAAAACCCACCACACTTTCATGCTATTTTGGATGCATGAAGTACAATCTTACTCCTTCTATTTGAGGCTCACAAGGAGTGATAGGCAAATGCAAGATCTTGCAGCTGAGCACAAAAGAGACCAAAAGCTTTTGCATCAAGCAGCCATCCAGTTTAGAAGACTTCTACGCCTCCAGCTCCTCGGAGCATGCTGAGATGACACTTGGATAATCACCACATTCCTAACCTGACAGCAAAGGAAGGACAAACTCCCTGTGATTGACTGACACTTAGCTGTGTCAGGTTGACTAATTTGATCACCATTTGTATGTTCTACTAGAGAAAAATAAAATAAAAAAGCAAAAATCTGATTCTGGATGCAGATGACTTGTAATTCCTGCATTTAACACTTCAGTTCAGCAATCTTTGCATCTACAATTGTATTAAGAAAGAGCAACTATATTACTTATGGTAATCGTGTTTCACCTTTTTAAGTGAGGTTAGTTTGTGTGGGTGCTTGTAGCTCTGCATACTTGTGTGCAAACAAATGGAAGAAAAATGGAATGCCTGCCAAACCGAAAAGGAAATAAACAGCAGGGAATTAAATGTTTCTTCTTCAGACTTCTAAGAAACAATTGCAAGGAAGAAAGAATAAAACCAAAAGCACAAGAAAGCACTTAGCAGTAACTGATCCTTCTTGGGACCTGGATCATTCTAAAGGATCTCTTTAGGTGTATCCAACTTTGGTGTATTATTGTAAATTCATAGATTTTTAAAGCCAGGAGGGATCATTGGTTATGATAATCAATTGTCACCTGCAACAGGCTATAAAGAATTTGTGCAAAGAGGTCTGAATAAAACCTGACACTTCAAGAAACAGGAGAACACCTTTTAGAGCACAGCCGCTTTTCACATAAAACCTTTGGTCATGCTCAGCTGTGTAGACTCTCGTGGACATTTTAACATCACAGGACTATCAGCAGACATTCTCTCCCATGCAGGGTACCTGAAGAGAAAAAGGAAGCTTGGATGGGATGTGAGCAGTGGTCAGGGTCTCTTCACTGGCATAAATTTTAGCCAATTCCAGTGCATATTCACATTAAAAACAGTAGTCCACAGGGAAGCCAGCAAAGCTTTTCACTAGCCATTCATGGGCTTTATTCACATACAAAGCTAAGAAACCAAACCAAAACAAAAAAATCCTTAACATGAAAGAACAGAAACAATTAATGCTTCAAATCATGAATGGAAAGAACCAGCAAATGGAGAGAAAATGCGTAATGAGCAGCCCAGCTGAGACTGTAGCACAATTTGCTTCTGTGGCTGGGTCTGATATTCTACCCACAGCCCTTTTTTCCCTGCACGTCCTTTTTAGGTTCTCTGGCCCAGGTTCTCAGAAAATTTGAAATCGTTGCCTTGTATACCAACCTCCTCTTTCATCAGCAGAAAAGCCAAGAGGGGATTACCACACTACTGCTGGTCCTGTTTGTGTGTTGCACATATGTATAGCAAATGACATATGTATAGCAAATGACTTTATTATAAAACCATGAATCATTGGTGAACTAGCATTCGGAGATGTGGGAGATTTTATTTAGCTTGAATAAACAACAAGTCTCAACATTTTGCTTCTTTGTTTCAACACCAAACCCCTCCTTTCTTGGCAACAGAGCCTTCCTTAAATCTCCTTTAATTCAGAGAATAGTAATCGCAGCTATAACCATCAAACCTGTGATTCATCTGTAATGTGTAGCACTTACAGAATATCTCAGGGTAGACTGATGAAATAGACAATAGACAAGGGATAAAGTTTGCTCATAAGCAGGGATAAAATTTTAAAAGTCATGTCTACTGAGTCTGGCTTTCTTCCTGACTGAGCAGAGGAGCAGTAACTGGTATCACTCAGGCAAGAACGTACAATAATCCCTCTGAGGGGCTGCACAGCAGTTGTTTCAGGAATTTGCGTTTTACCTCAAAACCCCACACAGGGGTCTACCTCACACTGACAGTAAGCACTCTGACTTTCTGCTCAAGCAAAAGTATTTTACCTGGGAATACCAACCCCCTACACGAAGGAGTTTTGTATACTTGTAATACAGGCCAAATTTCTGTCTCTGATCTGAGAACACATGATATCCCACTTTGATTAGAGGCAAAAAATGAGAGAGAAAAAAAAGCAAGAAAAAGTGACAAGAACCCACAATAAATTCTGTGAAGGTTGTTCTTTCACCTTTGCAAATAGGTTGCACTTTCGCTAGCCTACTGTTACTACTCTGTACTCTGCATGTATCACACCAGGATTTTAAACATCCAGTACTGTATTTTTGAAATGCTTTGAATTACATGAATATTTTTACTGAAAAGCATATCTGAAAACTGAGCTACTTCTGAAGCTCAGCATGGAAAGACTTCAAAAAGCATTTATTCTGAAAGTTAAAAAAAAAAAATAGGAAAAGAAACTACAAGCATCTAGGCCCCAAATGCTTCTATTCCATTTTATCATGTATTTCATTATTGCTTTTTTTCTTTCTGTCAATGTTGTCTTCAAGGTTTTTTTCTGTTTATTCCTAGGAAAGACTCATCCTAATTTCCAGACGCAAAGGGACATCAGGACTATATCCAGTTCAGAGCTAGTGAAACTTAGAATATAATAATGCAAACTCTCATCCTCTTTTAAAGGTCTTAATATTAGACTAAATGTAAGTTTAATACAGAGAAATTGCAAACAGGTAAATTACTGCTTCTCTTTCTCATTAGGGTGTGGTGAAAATTAATTCCTATACAGAAAGTGCTTTGAGATCTTTGCATGAAAGACATTACTTTGGTTAAGAGCAAACTAGTATTATTAAGCGTTATTAAAATAAATTGGAGGCAGAGAAGATCATAAATGTTTCCCTGTAGGTTAAATCTGAGAATTGGTCTCTGTTGCATTGTAGCTCAAGTTTAACCTTTAGAGCACCAACATCATATGCATCTCATTTACACAGCAGAGATAAGGCTCCCCTGGGCCTTCCAACATCCCAGGCATGGCCTAAACAGCCAGCTGACAGCCAAAATACTACAACTGACAAGGAACTTTGTAAGGTAGTTTTGGACTTTGAAAGGAAGCAAATCATCATTTAATGTTTGAATTAGTTTCACTTTTAAAATGCACAATGGTGAATACACAGCCCTGTGGATCAAGTGTAAACCTCATAATTTTAAAGCCCATAACTTTATATTATGACCCTCAAATCAGTGTCCACCCAAAGACATGGAGGTTTTGCTGAAAAGGAATTAATAGAATATAGCAGAACGATGAGATTTCTTTCTGATCCTTGCTGTTGGTTCTCATGCTTAAAGAAGTTAACTAAGACTATTAAAGTACCAGCCCTGGAGACCTTGTGTAATCACAAAATAAGCATATCACAAAGCAGCATCAATGTATACTTGCTAAATCATCAATAGTGCCCACATGCAGAGATGTGACAGGATTCTACTGTTCATGAATTTGCTGTTTTAAAAATCAGGCTGTATCTGGACATAAGTAATCATACCAATTTAAGTCACATTCATTCAGTGCCCTTATGTCCATCTAGATTTACAGCTTTTAGGACTTAGGCTTATGAATATAAGGCAATGGTCATAAAGCCTGCTTAGAAAGGTTTTAACTAGGAATGCAAACATAAAAGAGAACACAGCTGACAAGAGTGAAGACACTCCAACTATTAGCTCTGACATTTTTTGGTTTTGATTAAGATGTCAAAAACAGAGAAAGAGAAATATTTAATTTATAAAAATGTTACTATTGACATAAAAAAAATTTAAAGCTTTAAAAATATGTACAGTGGCCAATGAAATAAAATTCATTTTGTATTTTTCTCATAAGGGTTTTTTGGAAAGGTACCCTGGCATAGGCAAAACTGTGTATCCTCTTGTGAACACCTGTGAAATGTTGAGTTTAATTGGGCAACAGCTGGTGCTGATTGTGGGTTTTCTTGCTGTATCTCATTACTGGTTTCCCCTTTGCTCTTTCCTGATTCAATGCTGCTGGTGTGCTGCTTAAACAACCCCAGCAGAAATAAAGACAGTCAAAGAAAATGATTGAAATAGTTTCTGTGTACATCTGTGTGCTGCTGAGTTTTCTCAGACTTTTGCAGATGGATGATGTACATGTGTGGTGGTCTGAGGATATCACACATTGGCTGACAGTCCTCACAGTATCTTTCAATCTCCATGTAGGTGTCAAGTTTTTCTGCAGAGGTTATGAGAAGCTGTAATTTAGAGCTATTTATGGTCTAAAAAGCTCAGGAAAAAGATTTTTAAAAAGCACCCATAATAACCTTGTCATTTTGCAGTGGAATATATTGCTTTCTCTCACTTCAATAAAATTATCAAGAAGTAATCATGTATGCCCTACTGCATTATCTTGCTCAGCATTCTCAGGGCAAAGCTGCTGATCCTGAGAGCCAAACTACCATCTTTTGCAATGTTTAGGAGAATTAGGAGTTCAGAGAAAAGACATTTTGAGTGTTTACCTTGACAAAAGCAGGGAAACTCAAGAGTGCACAAAGTAGAAGAGCAAATGGCAGATGAAAAATGAAGGTTTTTTGGAGAAGAGTATTGAAAGAAAGTGAAATAAAAAGTCTTTTGCAGTGAAATTATCAGCCAGATTTCTATTTCAAAATAAGAACTTAATTTTAAGAAATTGATAATTGATAACAGATGCAAAATACCAAAATGCCTTTGGAAGAGAAGCTACTAATGACTTGAGTGAGAACTAGACTGAGACTACATTCTTTTGAAAATGGAAATTTCCACCTCTTTTCCTGATACATGAGTGTATCTTTGCTGTTTCGTCTCTGGACTCCTCTGGACCGCCGAGTCCAGCCCTCAGTAGCTCCTTATTCCAGGAGCTCCGGTCCAGGGCGGAACGGTGGCGGCTGTTTGCCGGTAAAGACAGACGGACCACTTGCGTATATATCAGCGTTCTTTATTTTCCCTCACAGAGGGAAAAGGATCATGCATAGAACAAGCTGTGAGATGGTGAACCTGGCAAGAGTGGTCCAGCTCGTCTCTCACCCGGATCTCTTATGCCCTCTGTCGGGGGAGGGCAAGGTGAGAGACGAGCCAATAGGCAAATGACTGACCAGTGACATCTGGCCAGTCCTGGGGGAACAGGGGAGCAGGTACAAAGCAGCGTTATGAATGGTCAGACCACCAGGATGGATTCCTGGCATCTGCCCATTGTTACACATGAGTTCTTACACAGAAAGCAAACAGGATTAAAACTAGCCCTTCAGCCAGTGCTGTTTGAAAAAAATCCCAAATCTTCAGATCCAGTGATCTGAAATAGCTATTAAGTGAGCATTCATTTTAGTTTGAGACAGTAAGTTTAAACATAGGTCAATGATGGTGATTTTAATATCGCAGATATTCAATTGATATTTATAAACTAGATTGCTTTCAATTTGTATAGAACTACAGTATATTACGAACATAATACTATATTAATTGATAAAATCAGCATGCAACTCACATTAATCCACCATATTATAACCACATGAAACCATTAACCATTTTGTCTTTCTAATACTGTTTTGATTTTAACATTAACCTCTTTTTTTCTCATGTATTTAATAACAGAAAAAAAGAAAAGCAGGTAACAAAAGTTTGTAATGCTGTGTACAACAAGTGAATTAAGGTTTTAACAACATAAATACAGTGTTGGGATAAAAGTATATTCTACTTATGTATAAATAAATTTGAAAATTTATCAGTAACTAAAGTGGTATGACAATCTCTGCACACTAAGCTGATGTAATGTCTCCTTTAACAGTATGGGACAGGTGTATATTTTTACTCATTTCATCTTTCCATAGGGATAGGAGTTTTGAATATATAAATATGCTCAGAAATACTTATATCCATGAGAATACAGGGCATTTGTCAATATTTATAATCCTGAATTGTGAATAGTTGGAGTTGTATTAATTTGTATTGTCATTGATAGTTTTAGATTCACCTATTCGTGTTCTGATAAATCTCATTAATAGAAGGAGTCTTAGCAAGGTGCTTTTACTATTTCTGCAGCGGTAGCAACAGTAAGACTTTAGGTGATTTGAGACAATTTTCAGCTACTGTTGCTGTGTCTAATGTGGCATTGTATTTTATGTCTTTATTAATTCAGTATTAGCATTGTTATTACCTCAAAAGAGAATTTCTACATATGCAATACCTAGAAATGAAGAAAGAATTTATTTACTGGTCCATGTTAAGAGAAATATTTACCATGTTGAAACACATTCTTATTCAATACATTCAATACATTCCTTGTATTGAATCAAATAAACATTAATATCAAGTATCAAACTGTCAGTGCCATGTTTCTGGTAACTCCAAAATCTGTAGACTATTTAGACTACAATATTTTGTTACTAAAACTTAGTTGGTCAACTGGGCTCTTAGAGCAACCACCTCAGCACGAGGTGGCAGCTAAATTCTGTGTTTAGAGAAAAGAGCTCACTGATCACCTCCCTGCTTGTTAGGTAGCATTTCCCAAAAGGAATTCTGCATGGATCCATCCCATCTCTGTCAGTCCCACCCATTTTTCTGAGTTTGATACAATGATAGACACACAACAACATCGCTCTGCTCTGCTAATGGCTTCCTGTCAAGAGGCAATATGACATGTCGGTTCACAACAAGCCAAAGGTTTCTGCTTAAGATGAAGACAAATACAACAAGACTATGAAATTATGTCTCTTTAAACACCAGGTAAACAATTCTAGGGCTGAAGGTTTTAAAAACAACTAGATAAACCTCCTGAAATTCACCACAGTAAAAATAATACATCTTTTCTAAGACTGGTTGCAAATACGAGATATTACCCTAAGCAGCTTACAG
This sequence comes from Orthonyx spaldingii, assembly GCA_013397795.1. Classification (NCBI taxonomy): domain Eukaryota; kingdom Metazoa; phylum Chordata; class Aves; order Passeriformes; family Orthonychidae; genus Orthonyx; species Orthonyx spaldingii. Next base: position 35,829 of record VZTJ01003820.1, read on the forward strand.
CAATATCAAACAAAATCAGGTTATGGCAAGATACCTGGGTTTCATCATATATTTACCTGCATCTTAGAGTTGCAATTTATATCAGAACCAACGCCATATTTCCAAAGGCTACAAATTTTTACATCAAAGGCTTGATTCTTGGCAGAAACAACTATCCCTTTAGAGGAATCATGTTACAAATGTAGAAATACTAGTTAGTTGTGTTCAGAGAAAGTAGGTTAAAGACAGTAAAAGGTGCCAAAATCTTGACAAACACCTTAGTCTTCCAAGACAAATCACACCATTTTTTGCCACTCTGATAGTCCCTGAGAGGTTTTCTTTAGCTCATTTCCCTATGAGCCATTGGGAAAGTTATTGACTGATTTTTAATATGAGATTCATATAACACATGTACACACAGTTTTTGAGGTTGGAAGGGTCCTCTGTAGTTGTCCTAGTTTGAAGACAGGTGTCTGCTAAGGAAGGCAGGAGCCTCCCTTGGAATAGGAAATGTAATCCCCTTCCCTCCGAATTAGTACAATTTTGAAATTAAAGGGGCTTTCAGGCAATGTTGTGGGAAAAGGAATAACAGTTCTTTACTAATATATATATATATATATATCAAGACAGACAAACAACAACAATGGCAACCACAGCAAACAAGAACAGAGCAAACCCCCAGTCCAGTCTCTTCTCGCTCCTTGTTAGCAATTGGGTAGGACGGGTGCGATGGCTCCTCCTCGGCTGCAGGGGGCGCTGTAGCGCAGGTCGCGGCTGTCTCTCCCTGGCAGTGATGGCAGGCGTGGCCCCAGGAGGGATGGAGCCTGGACTTCTTGTAGGCAAAAACTCCGAAGCTGCAGCAGGGGTCCGGCAGGGCTGGGCAGGGCAGGGCAGCCCGACTCCCAAGCCACGGCT
>VZTJ01003820.1:36743-47873 GCA_013397795.1 Orthonyx spaldingii
GAGCTACTGCTCCCCTTCCCTTTTCCCAGCCCTGCTGTCCCGAGATCTCTGCCTCCTTCAATAGGGAATGTCCAAATAAGGGAATAGCTACTTAGAAGGTTTTTTCTACTCCACTGGTCTTTCTATTGTTTTTCCTAAGCACCCAGTCGTTATGGTGTCTTAGCAACGTATGGGCAAAAATTCTCTAAGATACAAGAAACAAAAAGAAGGATTCCAAACCCCAAGAGTAGGTCACCCAGCTCAGGCAGGGTCCACTGGAGTCAGTTATCCAGGATCACACTCAGACAGCTCTCCAACATCTCCAAGGATGGAGAATCCTCCACCTCCCTGGGTAACCCTTGCTCAGTCACTCTCACAGGGAAAGTGTTTACTGATACTCAGACGGAGCCTCCTGTGTGTGTGTCCATCACCTCTGGCCCTGGACCCATCCTCTTCTCACGCTCACTTCATGTGTTTACATACACTGAGGAGAGTCCCCTGAGCCTTCTCCAGGATGAACAGTCTTCAACAGTCAACAACTCAGCCTTCCCTCATGGGATAAAGGTAATATAGAAGCCAGTAGTTATTAACTATAGTCATTATTCTGTATTCACATAAAAAAAGGTTTAAGAGCTGTATTCAAATTTATGAACTCAAGGGAACATACATATGTGTCTAAAATTAAATCTGGCCCACCAAGTTGAAGGTACGTGTTTGTTCCAGAAAAAGCCTGTGTGATGTCCAAAAAGAATGAAAACGTATCCCTATAATGGAATAGATCAAATTAAAAATTGTACCATCATTTTTCTAGCTATCTTCTTGCCTCAGGAATCTTTAGTCTTTGAGTCTAATCCAGGTGAATGGGGTTCAGAGATGCTTGAAAGCTGAATCATCTCTTCCTGAACAGAAGGAAATGCCATGAGGAGAAATGATGACTGACCAAGCAAAGATAAGGACATGAAACGTGGGTGTTTCTCATGCCCACACGCCATCAGGTAGAAAGTTACATGTAAAGGAGCTCAGAAACCTGTTGGGTTGGATGGGAGGATGACCATGTTTTTGGAGATGTCAGCAGACACCTGCAGAGGCAAGGTACCTGGACTAGCAGAGACACCCACTGAGGGCGTAAATCTGTACAAACTAAGTGCTATCATGTTCAAACTCATCAGTTCTGCAGCAGAGCAGGTTTAATTACCTTTACTGCTATACCACCCTGATGAGGGTCTGCTCTGCTTTTGGATGCAGTCCTAATTTAATCATGTTATCTTGGGTGTGACTGACCAGGCTCCACGGTGAAATACAAATACATTCTAAGCAACTACAGGTGTTTTGTAACTAAGTCCAGTGGATATTGAATCAGGTATCATCAGGAGCCCAACTAACTTCCCTGAGAGATGAAATCTGAATTATATCTCTAAATCAGCAACCAAAGCCAATTCTTTGGAATACTTTAAAAAAAGGACTACAGTAAGACAAAATGGTAGTACTGACAGTGCTCAGGAATTCATCCTATGGTTTATCATGTTCACACCCCTGTTACTGTAGCAACATTACAGAAATGTGTCAGTACAGTGAAAAATTATGAAGCATCCAGCAATGAAAGGTGCCATTGATCAGTCTCTATTGATAAAGACATAAATTCTAGTTTCTCAGGTAGTTAATCTGCCAATCACTCTTCTCATTACCTGGGTAATTGGGGTGTTTAACACTAACTGAAAGCACGAGAAAAATCTCTATGGTTCTATATGCAGTTTCCTATTTAGAGTCGTATAAAATTGTCCATGCCAACTGTTAAAACAGGTCATAACCAATTATCACCAAATACACAGTGGCATGTAATTCTTTTCCTACTCTCCACAGCTGGGGACACAAACATGTTGTTTTCCCTTCTTTCCTTTTATATACTTTCTTTTTTCTTTCTTCTTTTGCCTTTGTCTTTTTTTCCTGGATACTTTTAGCTGCAGCTTTGGAAAATCAGAGTTGAAAAAGTGAGCCTTAGACATTGTTCTGAAGGCAATAAGATTTGTGGTCTTCCTTATTTCCTGTGATAATGAGATCCAAACCACTTGCCTTGGTGCCAAGGAAGCCCACTCTCCAGCTCCCACAAGCTTTACCCTTGAGGCTGACAAGCTCATAGTTTCTGAAGGAACATGGTTGCCAAAGGATGTCAGCAATACAAAGGGAGAGGTCTTCTCAGGGAATTTTGAGTTGTGTTCATCACTAGTCTTGAAGATTAACCATGGAACCTTGAGTTTGGTCCAATATACTTATTACTTCATTAAATACATTAGTTCATTAATTTTGCACCTTCTTTCAGCTATAAGGTGAAAATAGGGTTGTAAAACTGAGAAAGAAGAAGGAACCTAGTGACTGCCACTGAGCATGCTTGACTCATTGGAGCTTTATAATTTAGCATCTGCCTTCTTTTCAATCCAGCAGCACGTTTTCAAAGTTTTCAATTAATTTGGTTTTTTTCTACCAACAAGCAGGAAAAAGCTAGGTATTAATATTTTTTATTCTTTCTTTATATTTTTCCCCGTTTCACATCTGAAGGAACTGACGGGCAGGTTTTTCCACAGGAACTGGATTTATGTAGTACTCTACTCCAGCTGCTTGTCCTGTTCCTCTGCTGAAATTACTAGAAGCAAGTATGAGCCAAACTCTCAGCAGCTGTGGCTTACAGCTCAGTATATCAACTTAGACTGAAGTTGCAGGTGGTTTAGACTTACACACCAGGCTCCTGGAGGTGCCAGCTGAGGCACTGGGCACAGATTCACTGCTCCTGCCAACTCACTGAGTCAGACACAGAGAGGCACAATGAACTCACTGCATACAAACCCAGGACTCGCCACATTTAAAATGTGAAAGTAAGTGAGTGTTTAAGGAAGGTCAAATTTTAGCTCAGAGATGGCTGATGATTTCTACATAGATTGTCTTCTTTCTCTAAAAACACAGGATATTTCGTGGACCAGATACATACAACTCCCTAACCTCCAACAAGTGTAAACATTTTCATTACTTCAAATATTGCTAACATCCGTCTTAAAATACTGGTATCTTGAATATTAGAAGCATTCTTATCTCACATGATCATCTAAAGTCCGGATTCTGAGCTCTCAGTTGCTTCTGCCAAGCAGGCTAGCATCTGACATTTATGCCTGTGCACTTTGGTGAGCATCTGTAGCTTCAATGTCCTGTTTCATTTTATCTGCTCTAATAAATGTGCATAATGTTTAGATGGTATTATATAATACTGATTGATGATCTTAGCTCTATTTATGGCAACTCTCACAAGACTAGTCGCTAAAGTGACTCGTTCAACCTCTGCTACAACTTTTCATCATCTGCCTGACTGACATAGAAATTAAAAGCTGTTGTTCTAGAACTTTCTTGTCAAATAAAAGAAACAGTTCCTCTTGGGGAAATGTATTTCCAATTTGTGCCTTCTTTATTTATTTTATCATTCTACTTATTACACGTTATTTTTTTCCTGCTGTTTGGGCCCACAACAGAACTGCTGAGCTGCTTTTCCATGTGATTGTCTTCTACCTGAACTCCTAACACATCATTCCAAAATAATGGATAAAAATATTTTTAAATTCCTTCCATGTTTCCCTTTGAAAATATGTCCCTTCCAATCCACAGTGGAAAGTTTCACATGCTTTCACTGACAGCTGCAGGCTGCCCAACTGCAAGGTGGTAGCAAGTAACCATGGGAGAGATGGGAGAGGCAGGATCATTGAATTGCCTTTTTCCCTGCCTGGCAAGAAACAGGAAGCTCTCCAGGACAACGCTGAAGCAGGAAACCTGTCATACACAATGGGTTTTGCTGACTCGCTTGCTGGTACCAGTTTCTTCATGATTTCTTTAATTTGGCCTTTTCCTGTTCCTTTTCTGTGGTGCTGTTGGCATTGCTGCTTCTTGCCCATTTGTCGGCTTTGATGTTTTTAAGTTGTGCAAAGCCAATGTGTCAGCAATGCCAAAAACACAGTAATAATAAATTCCATCTGATTATAATTCAACAAGAGCTTGTACCAGCTTGACAGTCCTTTACCTTAACGCAACCTGACAATACCATAAGGCCAAATTCAGAAATAACATGTAGAGGAGCTTTAGTTCAAAGGCTTTGAGGCTGGGCTGATTAATCTCCCTGGAATGTCAGGGCAGCCTGCTGTTCCACAGCCCAAGCAGGGATGAGCTCAAGTAGAACAGGTGACCATGTTCTCACCCCACCCTTTTAAAAAACACTACAGGGATTTGAGAGGGGGAGGCAAAGGGGACAGGTGGGAGCCTGTGGATGGGCAGAGAGTGTGTGGTGCTAGGCTGGAGGGACAGCAGAGCCTCATGAAGGTACAACATTTTAACTTTACCAGCCTGATAAAATCTGGCAACATGAATGCACTTAGTGCCATATTACTCTTCTTTTGAGATCTGTATGTAGTGGAACACAGCTGTTTAAGGTTGGCAGACCCTAGTGAGAGTTAAAGCCAAAGAAGATCCTAAGGAAGTTGCTTTGCTGAATACCCCAAAAGCAGGAATTCAGAATCTAGATGAATTCTGGAGCTGAACTGTGGATTATTTTGCCTTCCCATTACAGCACTCCAGGGATTTATTTATATGGATAGCTTTGGAGTTCACTCAACCATTTTTCAATTTGGTTGTTATTGCTGTTGTTGTTTCACAAAAGACTTCATTTTCTTATAACCTCCCCCGCTTCCTAAGGTTGGTCAAAAAATTGCATACCCGTAACCCCTGAACTAGAATTTATAGTATGTGTCCTCCAGTTACCCTGTTATGGATTGACAGCCATGCTGCTTATGTCAAATAGACCCCACAGAAACATCTAATGGACTCAGCAGATCATTTAGAGGAAGCACTTCCTGCCAATTTCATGCAGATCAATATAGCAATGTAGGAAGCATTGCTGGAAAATGGACAGATTAGCATAATATCTTATGAGATTGAAACCGAGAATTAGTTTACAGAAAAGGAAAAAAAGCATTGGAATAGACTTTAGAACTCCACATTGTTGGAGAGAAATATTGACAGTGATGGAAACCTGGCAAGACGAAGATGACACCAGAGTCCTCAGGCAAATCCTGCCTCCTCCATTCCAAAGATAATACCAAGTGTTTATTCAGGGATGGTAGGTCCATCAGCAAGAGAAACAAGAAGAATGTCAGAATGGAAGTTCTGATGCTGGAAACTTCATCCAGAGGTTGAGGAAAAGCCAGGACAGAGTGGGACTAAGAGGGCACCCACTGCAGTTAAATGATTCAAGCAAGATTGCACAGAAGAAGAGGAGATGACAGGAGAAAGGATGAAATATATGGTTGCTTTTACTAGTGACACAGCTGTGGAGTTCATAGTGACCTGTCAATTCCCTCCTACCTGTGCCAGCAAACCACAGAGGCAGAGCATAGACAACCCAAGAAATAGCATCAGGTAAGAGAAGAATAAAATGTACGGGGTAGAATTAAATGACCTCCAGAGGTTCCTTCCAACCCCAATTATTCCGTGATTCTGTGAAAATAGAGTAGAATAGTCACAATAAATGCACTGAGCAACCAGCATAGTTGCTGAATCCTACTGCCTTCCTCAAAAACTTTCAAAAGCTGTTGCTCTTGAAAAGTAAGCTCTGCTACTCCCTGGTTATCCAAAACCACAAAGAGACAATGCCATCATCATCCATCTCCCCTCACCATATCATATGATATTGCAAACACAGGACAGGTTGAAGTGACTGAATCTGTGTGGCACAAAAATTACCACACAAAAAAATGGCTAGTAAAATATTCCCCATCAATCCCAAAAGGGGGGCTATGGAGGAGCCAGCTATTAAATTGAACTTTGCAATCAAAGTACACAGGAGAACTGTTTGGAAGGAAATTTAATTTTGTATGTTGCTGTCTTGTAGCAATAATCAAAATGACAGCACTGCTGAGAGTTACTAATTTTCTGCAGACTATCTAATTTGTGATTGTGGTAGGAATACATTTCTAGAACCGCAGTGAAGCATTAGCTAGGGGGTATTTTTCCCTTAATTTTGTAAAAGCAGAGAAGTAGGGATTTCCACCCCCTTTTTTTCTGTTTCTATGTATGCATCTTCATTCAGAAACCAAAACTGGACCCCTCTGACCTTTGCAACTACATTTCTAGGACTCAAGATGGGTGTTTGTGCTTCTCCCCCCCCCACCCCGCTGATTAATGGCATTCACATTTAAATGGTCACAACCAGCCTTTGGAGTTATTAACACCCCATTAAGATGAATGGAGTAACTTCACACCTTTTGTTTCAGAATCCTGACTGTGGAACCAACAAAACCACAGCATATTGATTTGCAGAGTAAAGACTACCGTTGCCGTCATTGAAGGAAAAATATGGAGATTTAAATACAGGACTATGCTTCAATATTTGCTGAAAAACATTAGATAATCAACTATCCTGAAATTTCTATACCTGGAGAGACACTGTCACCTTAGTAAAGGGGTAATGACATTTAAACCACTAATGAGTCTAGCACAGTTTGCACTATGATGCAAATAATTATCAGCATGAAGTTTCCATTTACCATCTTCTTAGAGAAAATAAGTAAGTATGTGAAGCATCTAACTTCTCTGTAAAGAAAACATCTCCCCAGGTTTAAGTATCTGCTGACTCTGATATTTATTCTTATACATAAACAATAATGTAATCCCTATTGTATGTATTTCTCTTTTCAGAATGCAGCACTGATACACGAAATCTAGTTAGAATTAAGTGTGTGTGTGGATGGGGAGTGTTCGTCACAATGAGTAATTGTAAATAAAACCATATTGTGTCTACAGTAATGTGCATTGTCCTAGCTCAGCTGTATTCGTCTTACTCAGCAGAAATGTAATTTACATGGGCTTTTGGAACAGTCTGTCTACACTAGGCTAATTCTCGGTTTTCTGCAGTAACAAAGAAGTTAAACTACATACCAGACAAAAAACAAATCAACGCTCTTTGACCTGGTAAGCTGTGGAAGTTCTCTCATGATCACATTTAAACCAGAGTGCACTAAAAAGCAAATAAGGAAAAAAACGGAAATAGCACACCACTCAAATTCTGGCTTTGAGCCATGTGTGGCTCATTAATTTCCTCATAGGAAAAGATGTTTCATCATTACTACAGAAGCAGAAAAATAATACTCATTAATTTCTGCAACACTCTCTTTCCTTGTTTTGCCTCTAGAAAGTAGGAGGCAGCTATCCTACATCCCCATGAGAAGCCACCAGATGGTTTATAACAGATCATAGAGATCAATGATTTTTCAGTGCACTGCCCCAGGATTGAATCAGTTAGCAATTTGGGAATGTTGATATAGGAAAGAACTTTCTCAGACTGAGTTATGGCAACAGATTAATAAGGCATTTAATTAATCTGCTTAACATTACTGAGGGACAGTTAGGCATTGTTATTGTTATTCCAGAGAGACACAAGGAACAGTAGACAGGAAGGATTTGCGCAGGGTACCCAGCAAGTCAGTGGTGAAATTGTAATCAGGACTTGGAAACTCCTGTATCCCTGCTGTCAAGACCAAACAGCCTAATGAACAGCACTCTGCATTGGTTTGCTTTTATAAGGTTGCTACTTGCTCCAGATCCCTTGTTTTTGGGTTTTCTCTCTGCCACAGTAGAGCCAAAACCAAATTAGTTTTATCATTGAGCATTTAAAATGCAGTGGACAAGCTGGTTGAAAGAAATCTTAATTTTATTTTCAATAAGAAGAACTTGACCTATTACACAGCGCCAAAAGTGGACAGGTGGCTCTAATTTTCTCAGGAGTGATCAAGTGACCTTGCTTAGGCAAAATATCTGACCTTCAGGCTGGTTGTTAATCCACTTGGGAATTGGAAATTGGATTATTTTCAGTAAACCAGGAGATTCCTCTTATTGTTCCTTAAGTACCTCCACAACATTTTGCTCTGAAAGAGTAAATAAATCTTCATTACTGACTGTTACTTTAAAACAATCATCATGAAAATCATTCTGGTAATTTTCTGAAAATGTTGGTTAGGGAGAGCAATCTGGCTAAATTTAGCTAGTTTCAAGTTTGCTGCTCTGAGATTTAGTGTGTTCTGGATGGAATTAGCTTTGTGTGAATCAGATATTTTTTAATTATTTGTGTTTGTTGCGGTTTTTTCATTGCTATCAGACACACATCCCTCCAGAAGTATATTTCAGGAGTGCAAAGATTTAGACATCATTACTTACCCTTCACATTATATTTAAATAAGGACAATATGAATCCAAAAGCTCCTATTTCCCGACTGTTTTAAAACCATTTTTTCCCCTCCATGAAACATGAAGAAAATCAATATTTCACAGTAAGTCTGTATAAAACACAAAAAGGCTACAAGCTATGTGAAGTATGGCTACATTTGGGCTAGAGTTTTAACATTATCTGAATAGAGAAATCTGGAGCATTTCATCTCGGTTATAAAACCCTGAGGAATGCCCTGGGTGTTTCACCACATGCTAGGAGAGATGATGGTAGAAAACTGGCAGAACTTATCTCTTCCCACCCAGTTTAACTGATTCAGACAGGGCAATTTTGTTGGAAGAGTCTCCTGGCAATCAATATGTCTCAGCTTGCTCCTATGTGCCTTGCTGAGAAGAGAGAGAGCTGTTGGAAAAGAATCAAGACATGAAACTTTTTCTACTCTAGTTTAAAGCTTATGAAAGCAAATGATCTCCAAGGCACTAATCCTTTCACCTTGGTAAACATGCAACGAATCTAAATGGAAGAAAAACGGAAAGACTCCTCCCTACTCCTTCTCCTGCTGCAGCAACACTGAGTCCTACAGACTGCATGATGGTTATCTGCCTTACCAGTCCACTGCAGCCATACGTAAGGCTTAAATTAGTAAGGGAAAGAAAAAAAAAAAAAAAGAAAAGAAAGAAAAAAGACAAAGGGCTAAAAAAAAATTCAAGAGAACAAAGGAAAAGGAAGAATATGCATTATCAGGCAGAAAACCAGCACTTTGCTCTACATGAACAAGAACGGGTTTGACAAATGTGAATCTTTTCTGGCAGCATCTTTGTTACAGCTAGTGACAAGCACTCCTTCTCCTGATCTGCCTGTCTTCCTTGGCATTAATTCTGTAAGTAAGTAAAGGAGCACGGCTTTAAACAACAAACAACTTGAGATGTTACTTGTTCCTAAGTAATTATTTAGCAGAGTTTCCTTATTGACCAAATGTTTTTGTACATGATATAAACAAACCTGGCTTACTGAGCCCTGGAGGCAATAAACACAATCAGGATTTTTATGTGAGGTATTTGTTTACTTATTTCATAATATTAATGGATTATCAGTAATTTGATCTGGCAGCTCAGATAACAGTACACCCCTCTGGAAATTTAGCATCAGGTCAAAGTAGAAAACTTTCTCTTTGTTCCCTTAAGGAACAAACAGTGTCCTTAAAAATAGCATTTTGTGTATAGCCTCCTAAGCTTATAGTGAAACAGAAGAGTAGTGAAATTTACAAAAGCTCTAGTCAAGTATATTATACCTGGATTTTAATCAATAACACTGCATGTTTCTTTACTGAAGCTGTATGTTAGCAAACCATCCCTGTCTGTCTTAGAAACATTTTTCCAAGAGCTGCCAGTCCACTCTGCCCTTTTCTAAATCCATTGATTTCTTAGGAAAGATGGTTAGGTATCAGTTGTTTGCTGGCTAAATGATACAGACCATGACCTGGTGCTCTGGCTTGAATCACCACGGGCTGACTGTGATGACAGGTAATTGAATCATAGAACCACAGGATGGTTTGGGTTGAAAGGGACTTGAAAAATCATCTAGTTCCAAACCCCTGCCATGGACAGGGACACCTTCTACTAGAGCATGTTGCTTCAAGCCCCATGCAATCCTGCTTCCAGGGATGGGGCATCCACTTCTCTAGGTAGCTTGTGCCAGCGTCTCATCACCCTGGCAGCTGAAGATCGGTCCCAAAAGTTCAGCATCACATAATAGGAAATGGAGAGTCAGATTAGCTTGAAAGAAGCCATTGTCCAGTATTTCACATGATAGCTGATCTATCACATTTTTCATCTTATATTGGTTTGTGACAGAACATTGATCATCACAGTTCAAGATAAATTTCTCCATGCTTTAGCATTTTCCTTAAAAAAGTACATATCTTTGAGGGAGAGAGAGGTGTTCCAGACCTGCTAAACTATATCTATCGGATTTGTACAAAGCCAGAAAGGTAATTATATTGGTGCAGCAGGCCAAATTCAGCAAAATCCACCTAATGTGTGGTAAGAGGCACTGCTCTGCATCAGACGTATTCTGGCGAATAGATTTCCTCCTAATGCTCTGCCAACAGGGAGTCTGCAGGGGAGCAGTAGGAGTCTCTGTTTTCTGTCATGAGGCTCTGGTTAAGAGCATTTTTAGATGCTCTTTCATGCTTCCCTTGCACCAGTCAATCCAATGTAAGGATTTCATTATCCTGCTGCAATGGGACTGTGGTATGTAATATAAATAAGGAAAAAATAAATGGAGCAATTGATAGTACAAGCATAGGGTTATTGGCTAGGTGATGACTTCAGTCCCTACATATCTCACTTAGGCTGCAGTTAGATTTGTCTGCCTCATATTCCTCTCTCAGTGCCTTTTCCATGACTAGTAGTTTACTCTGGAGTTTCAGTCAACAAGTACAGCCTGTTTTTTGAGAAACGAGGGTGAGTTTTTCCTCTTCAGACATTTAATGAGTTAAAATTAGCTGGTGCAGAAAGTCAGTAGGAAGTTCTCTGTCTCATCTGAACTCCATAACCTGGGGTGAAGCCTGAGATCTGGAATGACATTCTCCATTCATTTGCATTGCATATTTGGGTGGCTGGCACAGGTCAGCACACAGCAGGGGAAACTTCTGTCAGGAGGACACCAGCCATGTGATAGCAGAACACAGTCACCAGCACTCTCCCCAGAAGTCATATTTCAGGAACCTGAGTGAACAAGGCACACAGAACAATCTCAGCCTCCCTAACCAGCTTGGAATTTCTTCTTCTGTGAGCCTTAATGCAGCACAATCATGCAAACCCTAGTCCTCCTTCACCTAGATTACAAAAAAAAAAAAAAAAAAAAAAAAAAAAAAAAAAAAGGGAAGAAAGCCAAGCACT